>LOJH01014278.1:0-23858 GCA_001685095.1 Ellobius talpinus | reverse complement strand
AGCTTTGGTGCCTGTCCTGGAACTAGCTCTTGTAGACCAGGCTGGCCTTGAACTACCAGAGACCCACCTGCCTCTGCCTCTCGAGTGCTGAGATTAAAGGCGCCACCACCACACTCACCCATTTTTTTAGACTGATCCATCAAGTTCCCCC
Source organism: Ellobius talpinus (assembly GCA_001685095.1). NCBI lineage: Eukaryota > Metazoa > Chordata > Mammalia > Rodentia > Cricetidae > Ellobius > Ellobius talpinus. The sequence continues at coordinate 23,707 of LOJH01014278.1, read as the reverse complement.
ACTACAGGAGCTTAAGCATTATCCACCCTGAACATCTAACTTTAGGAAGATACACTGTTGCAGATGTTACCCACTGAATATCTAACTTTAGGAAGATACACTGTTGCAGATATTACCCACACTGAACATCTAACTTTAGGAAGATACACTGTTGCAGATGTTACCCTCACTGAATATCTAACTTTAGGAAGATACACTGTTGCAGATGTTACCCACACTGAACATCTAACTTTAGGAAGATACACTGTTGCAGATGTTATCCTCACTGAATATCTGACTTTAGGAAGATACACTGTTGCAGATTTTACCCACACTGAACATCTAACTTTAGGAAGATACACTGTTGCAGATGTTACCCACACTGAGCATCTAACTTTAGGAAGATACACTGTTGCAGATATTATCATCCTGGTGGCCATCCCTGAAGATACACCAAGCAGGTTCTCCTGAGATGCCTCTGAGGCAGGCCCTGCTGGGCTTAGCCAGGTGGAAGAAGGTGGCAAGGTCATGGGGTACTGGCTGAGAATGTATGTAGGACACTTCTCACATCCATCTGTTGGGAATGCTACTGCCAACTGGTTTCTTGCCTAGGCCAGGGCTAGGGAGAGGAGTGGTATTGCTGTCTGCTAAACAAACAAAGCCTACCCATCTGTATGCAAATGTTTCTTCATTTCAGAGTTCCCCTCTCCCTTTTCAATACATAGCATTCTCCATCCTTGAAAACTAGCTTACACGCGCTTCTTCTTCCCCAAATCTTGCATCCTTTTTTTCTACTTCCATTTTCTTGCTCTTGGTAGGTATGTCTGGTGGTGTGCCAGTTTGTGGGAGCCAGCTGAATGCCTGTTCTTAGCTATATTCCATCCTATCGTGTGCTAGCTCACAGTTAGCTATGGTAGGTATTTTTATGCCATATAAATTACTTCACGTCAGGGCTTTCCTCCAGTGGAGACCAAATGCTAAACACTGACCAGCACCCCACCTCCGCAGTGTGCATCTCTATGTGGCCCTGGTTCCTAAGTCTCTCACCCATGGATTAGTAAATTTCTTGAGGGAGGGGACTGCGTCTTCTTCACCTTTCCATCCTAGGGATACAGCAGAGTGTATGTCATATACTACAGATGAGCAGAGAATTCTTGCTCTTCAGTGACTTGAATGGAAAGGACTTAGAGGGAAGGACCCCATGGCATAGGTCTCTGGTTCACCAGTCCAGAAGAAAACTTATCTGGGTTGGGTCTTGGAGGGTGAATTGAAGTCATGGGTGGAGGTGGGATGGTGGGTAGACAGGATCCCTAGGCATTTCTCATCTTAAAAGAAGGGCTTGTAAGTCAATATCTAGTCTGGATGGTCATACACAAACACATACAAACACATACACAGACACTCACCTCAGAAAAGGGAGCTCATAAAGACCAAAGCAGCAATTGTACCAATGTCTAATTTTGTGAGCCAAGGAGCTTTTTCTTCTGGCTTACTAACAGGAGTATAGATGAAGGGTTACTTACATGGTACAGGGATAATTCAGAAGCAGAAAGCCCACCCAGACATAAGGGATGACTCCCAAAAGCCTGCAGCCCTGAGCTCTATGCAAGCAGCTCCCCATTCTAAACATCTTCAGTTTGGACAACCAAAAGTCTCTGCTGACACCCATTGTTCAATCCCTTTATTCTGTAGGTAGGGCCCTCAAGAATTCTAGCTTCTGTTCCTCCTAGAGACGTGACTTTGTCTGTCCCAGATCTAGGTGCCCATTTAACCTCAATTATACAGAATAGGAGAAGAGGTGTGGGAGGCAGGGCCTAGGCCGAGTGCTCCATTTCCACACCCCATACTGTCTCACACTCAACATTTCTACTCTTTATGCAATATGGCCATTGGTGTAAGTTTCTCCTGGTGTCAGCATAGCTTATTTCCTCTTGTCCTGGTGAGGCTGAAAGAACATTCCAGACAAGTGATGCCTGTATCTATGTTCCTGAAGAAAGAATGAAATGATTCTCAGGCGAGATTGCCCACAATCAGTGTACGACGAAACAGTTGTTTCTTAATTCCCACTGTGCTAACTGCTGATGTGGTTGGGATTAGAGAAAGCCTTATGGACTCCCAGGGAAATGCTCTGGTTTTGCCAGCATCTCCTCATCCATCCTCTCTTTACAATGGATAACAGGCAGTTCCGTGGAAAAGACATCAGACTTGGAGGCAATGTGCTGTGCCAGAAGCTTTGTACCACCTCATTGGTACTTGTAGTCTGCCACGTGCCACCACAGAGAGGTGCATGTTTAGCAGGAGCAGGGGAAATGCAGTCATTTCATGGCAAAGCTGTCACCAACCTATGACTGCTGAGGCAGGGATTGGGCCCTTCTCCCTGCCTGTCTACAGGAAAGCCAGTATGGCTGATCTGGACCCTGACAGCCCCAAGGGGAATCAACAGTGCAATGAAAGATTTAGACAGCTGTGAGGACACAGCTGTATGCTTCCTACTGTCCATCATCTTGGGTAACTGAGTGTTGACTGTGGAGTTTACTAGGCTCCTGTGCCTTTGTTCTGGCTGTGAAATTAGTGCTGTCTGGACTGGTACAGGTTGGGGAGGGAGCAGCTGGGCCAGAATCCTGCTTTGTCACCGACCTCCACGGTTCACTGAACTTGGTCTCTTCCTCTTAAATGTGATGATAACAAATGGCTAACAGGATCTCTGCCAGGTTTCTGAGACGTCTGTGCTGAGGCCAGAAGCTTCAAGGGACAGAAAGCTTCAGCTCCATCTTGTCCCACAGTGGGGGAACTTGGGTCAGAGAGGGTGGAACTGACAGAAGTGGAGTTCCCTGACAGATACGGGGTCTGCAGTCCTCAGTCTTTGCTCTCTAGAGACTTTACTGCGGGGGAAATGCTTCAGTACTGATTGCAATCATTTTAGGAGGAGGTTGTCAAGGAAAATGACATATACAAGGGTGACCTGCAGACATCATGAAGGGGGTCCTGTCCCTGCTGCTCCTCCTTGACAAGGTACTGAGTGTGGGATGACATGCACCTGGGGTTCCACTTCCTTGATGGACAAGGGATGTGTCCTGCCCTTCATTCTCCCGTGTCTTCAAGCACCCAAATGTCTTCCTTTGAATGGAAATGCTAATGCCTCTGCTTGATCAGCACATACTGGTCACTCATATTGATTTATTACACCATACTCCATAAATATGTGCAGCTAAAACTTGAATAAAAAGCTCTTTTAAAAGCAAAAGTGGTGCCGGAGAGGTGGCGTAGCAGTTAAGAGCACAGCTGCTCTTCCAGAAGACCAGAGTTCAGTTCTCAAAATCTATGTTGGTTAGCTCACAGCTGTCTGTAACTCTAGCTCCGGGCAAATCTGACTGCCTCTTCTGGCCTCAATGTGCCACGAGAGTGAGAGTACGTGCACACACACACACACACACACACACACACAGAATCTTAAAAAAAAAGCAAAGTCCTTTTATTATTAGGAAGCCCATTTGCTACAGCTACCATATAATGGTTGGGTGCCTGGCACCTGCCCAGTGGGTAGGGAACCCAGAGCTAGCTGGGGTTGGTAGGAAGAAGGGGCAGATGTTTCAGGGAATGGGGGATGGCTGAGAGATGGGTTTTCACACCATGGGTAAGGGGTGCACCATCAGGCATAGAGATGACATCCAGGAGATCTGGGTATTTTCAGTAGTTTGCTATCATGGGATTGGAACTTCTAAGTGTCTCTGTGATGTGTGCAAATCATGGGTAAGGAGAAGCACATGATTTGCACTGGGAGTCATGCTGGATGTTGCAGGTGAGATGTTCCTTTAGCTAGTCCTGGCACTGCCCTCTCTTCTCCACAGTCAGGAAACAAAGGCCAACCAGGGCTGGGTCACCCTTGTGCAGTCAAGAGGGGAATATGTGATGAAGGCGGACTTCAGTCCAGCTCTGCAGAGTGGGTATGTGTCCTTTATTAGTGCATGACGGGAGCAGGGCTTAGGGTTAGAGCATCCCCCACCCCTCCCATTAACTCTCCTGTGGACAGTCTGAGCTTAGGACAGGACTGCTGCTATGCTCATATGGCCCCATGCCAGCTTTCTCCTCGAAACAGATAATCCCTTAAAATCATTTCCATGGGGACACCACAGGCATTGAAAGATAAATCCTGGGCCTGGGGTCAAAGAGAAGCCCCAAATGATAAGAAAAAGCTCCTTCCACTCCTGGGCTACTCTCCTTCCTGATGTCTCAGGGGAAGGGGGAGCACATTACTGCTCATCCTTGGGTAGCAGACAGGTGCCAAAGTTTGGGACAAAGGCGAAATCTGCTCTTAGTGAGTTCCTGCCTGATCTAGTGTGATGCTCTATGACTCAGGCTGGGTCCAAAGTACCCAAGGGGCCATGGTGCCAGGCAGCAGTACTGTGGGGCCGGGGACCGGGACAGGTATCTCTTGTAGGTGGAGCACTCCCAGGCAGGAGCTGGGCTCCGTGTGGCAGGGCTCATCTAGAGAGGAAGGATGTGAAGGGAGAGTCCAAGAGGCTGTTTGGTAAGAGACCAAATTTGAGGGATGTGTTCATCCTTCAGCACCAGCAGTCACAGTAGGTGCCAGCTCCCATTGGCAGCAGGCGCTGGCTCCCTTCTTCCCAGGTGCTTTGTCGTTCCCTCCCAGGGACATTCATTCACCTAGTGGGCCCATCCTCTGTGCCTTATTCTGAAGAATACTGAATTTAAGGCTTCACACTCTGTCTTGCAGTCTTCCCTCAGCTGTTGTGACCTCCTCCCAGGGAGGTTGGGTACTCCTTATGGTGCGGTGGCAGCCCAGTTTTATGCCTTGACTCTCACTGCCCCTTAATCAGGGCTTTGGGGTGAGGGAATCACCTCTTTTGGGAAGTCTTGGCCATCACACTGGCACTGTGCTTAGGCCAACATGGTTTTTGTGTTCCAAAATCAACAGGACAAGGGCCTCTGAAACACGTCCTTTAAAGGTTCCATGGTGGTTTCCTGCTGATGTTACACAACCAATAGGAGGTAAGTGGTGCTCCCTCCTCACAGAGAGGAAGGATGACAAGATTGCCTGTCCCTTCAAGTTTGTGGCATATGGTCTCCTGAGACTCTTCTTCCTCACATTCAACCTGATAACTTACAGAGCCTCTCTCCTAATCCTGTGTCCTTAAATCTCCCTGCAGTCCCTCCCTGCAGCAGTCCACCCAGCATCTCCACCCTCTGGGGTGTGAGCAGAAACCAAGAGAATCCAGACACAGCAAAGTTCTTTCCACACATGTCTTGGTATGTGCTTGGGGAGCAGCAGCCTAGGAAAAGACAGCCAATCGGGATCTGATTGGGCACTGCCATGTGCTAACGTTGGTTCTTGGAGCCATGGCCTGGAGCAGCAGGAAAGTGAGGGCAGTTCAGGACAGAGGCTCATATATTTAGGTCATAAAGCCTGTGAACAGATTCATTCTCAATGAAGAAAATGCTCCTGGTCAGCATTCGAGTTTATACAGATTGCCCAGAGCCCAGCCAGGGACTCCTGCTTATGAACCAAGCTGAGATATTTGCGATCTGAGAATCCCAAGTGCAGTTTGACACTTAGAACCTGGTATAAGAGAAGGGGGCATGAAGGTAAAACTGTGAGGGACAGAACAAGGAACATTAGCTTAAACAATAAAGCCATCTCGCGGGGTTGGCAGCCCAGCAGAGCTGGACTGGAATGGTCTTGTGGGGAGGGGGGCAGGTTGTAGAGGAGGTCAGGAGGGCGAACACACTCTAGCCATCTGGAGTCCACAGAGATGCTGCAAATCCCTGCCATGAACATCATAAACAGATGTCCTGGGCAAGACCCTATACCTTGGAGAAACTCTCCTGTCCACATGCCCCACTTTTTCATGATTCTCTTCTCACGGGGCTATTAGCGGATTGAGAATGAGAGTAAGAAAGTAGACACACACAAAGACACACACTCACATATACACACATATGCACACACACAGACACACACACTCACATATACACACACTCATACACATATGCACACATAGACACGTGCACAGAGACACACACACATGCTCACATACACACAGACACAGACACACACTCACATATACACACTCACACATATACACACAGACATAAACACACACTCTCACACACAGACACACAGACACACACACACATGCACACACACTCATACACACACACGCACCCACACATGCACATGCACATGCACCCACACAGGAGCTACTGATCCAATGAGAGCACACACAGGTTCCACCAAGGATGCCAGAGAGAAGAGGAGCAGCTGCTTCAGCCAGTTGCCTCCTGCTCTGCTTCTGGGGAACAGTAACTCCGGATGCCGTCTCTGCTCTGGAATAGGAGGGTCTGGGGAGATCTGCTCGGTGAAAACAGGCCCTCTTTTTGCTTCCCAGCATCTGTACCTAGCAGGGCAAAGATAATGTATGTTGGCAATGATCTGGCTTCATGGATTTGCCTGGACAAGCCTGCTATAACATCTTCATCATAAACATTCTGACATTATAATTTTTCTTACCAGAGAGGCATTATTTCTGCTTGACAGTGAATGACTGGCGTGGAGGTAAACCTTCTGCAGTGAGGATTCTGCTCCGACACTGGTGATACCGGCATCTTTGGGTCCTCCTCATTGTGAGAGACACAGCGCGGACGCAGGCAGACCCAAACAAGACAGGTGTTGAGGTGAGCGGCCCACTAGTTGTCTGAGGGAGGAGAGGGCTGGGAGATAATTATACATTGCCAGATACTCCAATAATTCAAAAATTTCTTTCAAGTATTCCTGCATGATGGCTGTGGTACCCCAGAGGAGGAGGTGAAGTCACCCCCTGCCAGTGCCTTAGAGAAGATGCTGAAGGAGGGAGATTAGAGCCGCTAAGCAGGACCAGAGTGGTTCAGCTCTATTTTGAAGGCAAAAAGGAGCTTTGAAGAGTTGTCTCTGTGTGGGTCTGCTCTAGACTCTGTAAAGGATCTGAGATGACCACTCACTAGGAGCTCACAGTCTGGGACATCAAATACAAGGAAGCTTGTCTGTTCAGGTCAGTTGTCCACCCCACAGGCAAAAGCTCATCCCCAGCTGGTGACACCTGGCTGCTTTCCCTTCCTGCCCCATCCTCGGAGTCCCCGCAGTCCGCCTTTCCTTTGAACCTGCCTGGGAGTGGCTGGAAGCAGGGTGGCACTGCATGATTTGTCCCTACGCTCCCCAAGATCTGCTTCAGCTCTCCAAAGGGCTCATCTCTGAAAGTTCTTGAACCATGGTTGGTATCTGAACCCTTTGGCTCTGTAGCCCAGCACCCACATTTCACAGAGGAGAAACCCAAAGTAAAGAATGGCTAGGCTAGTGGTCATGAGTCAGAGGACTCAGGTCCCCTGACACCTTCTCCAGTGGTCTCCCATGGTCACTAAATCCTTCAGACCACAGGTGATGAATGGGGCCAAGTGAGGTGACATGTCCAGGTGACACCTCTGCTCTCTGGTACAAGGACTTGACCTTTGCTCCTAAACACGATCTTCCTTGGTTACCACACAGCTTCCATTGTAAAAGTCTGCTAACCAGAGGTGAACATACTTCCCTGAATACCCGATGGGCTGTGAAGTGTGTCCGAAGCTCATAAAAATGTAATTCAGGTCATAAATTTAATACATCCTAGGTTAATGACTGTATTAGCTCTAGTTTTAATAGCTTAATTAGCAATGATTTCATTTACTTTGTTTTGTTTTGGATTTAAAAGATTTTTAAAGAAGAATTATTAAGATCCATTGTTTTCGAGGTTAAGAAACAAAAAGTTATTCAAAGAGTTCTGAACGTTTGCTTTTCCCCAAATCCTTACAGCAAAAATCTCCCCCAGGATGAAGTCTGTGGCTGTTCTAGATGGTTTATAAAAAGTTTACTGCTACACCAAGAAGCAGGGATTGCCTGGATTTAGGTTTTTAAAATAAAAGTTGTTTTAATACATATTTTGATTCATTTTTGGGGGAGAGGGCATCGCTCCACCAGCCTCCCTACAATAATCCCTGTGGAGGCGATAGAGAAACTTTGACAAGAAGGAGCTCTTCCCACTGGTGCTGGGGGGGAGCCCAGGTGTGAATTATGGCCGTCAGTGGTGGCAGTATGGTATGGGGTTGGTAGGAGAGCTCCCCACTTTTGAGGGGCTGGGTGAGAAGAGGGCAACCCTGAACATGGAAGAGCCCGGGGAGCCTCTGACCCACAAGGACAGCATAAGCCTGTGAATGTGACGATGCTTCTGTTCGGATTCTGACTAGGGTGGAATGGGATATCTGACGACCTGGTTCTTCCAGGTTTGAGTGGCTCTGTAGGAAATGGATGAAAGCAAGCACCCAGATCTGGCAGGGAGAATGTGGTCCAGAGAAACTGTATGGCTGGAAGGAGGATTGGTGCTGGAATAGCAGAGCTGTCCATGGATGACCCTTTGCAGTTCTCTCTGTAAGAATGAGGGCATGGGGCCACACACACCATGTTGCAGCATATTAACCAACAGGGGACAGGTCTCCATGAACCTTTAGGAAACGGAGTTGATGCAGCTGCAGATCCACTATGTATAGAACAAATCCACAATACTGAATGCAGTATTCTGGGCATGGCAGTACATGCCTGTAATCCTCACACTTGGGAGCCTAAAGAAGGAGGACCTTGAGTTTACTGCTAGCCTGGGTTATGGGATCCCGTTTCAAAACACACACACACACAATTAAAATTAAATTACATATGTCATATATGTTCACAGCAAAGGGAAAGAAGTGACATTCATTCATTACCAAGTTTAAACAAAGTTCTATGCTGGTGTCTTCTTTCATTGATATATTGATTTGTTTTTCACTAATTACTGCATTCCACAAACATACGTCAAATGCTTGCTAGCTACGGGGCCTGCCCCTGTCCTCATTGTCCCTCTGTTTCTGAAGCTTGCACACCCACTTTCTCCAGAAGCCTGGCATGTGTGTCCTGGAATGCCCTCATTCTGCGGACTGTCCTGCAGAGCAAGGCTTATGGGAACTGCCAGGTAGCATTCCCAGTAAAACAACCAGTTTGATCAGGACCCTTAAAAACAGCAGCCATATGTTTATTTTTCAGAAAATGGGGTGAACAGAGCTCAACCTACTAAAAAATGAACAGGTTAGGTAAGACACAGGGGGGCGGGGGAGGCTAGCGTTGGGATGGGGAACTGGGTCAGGGCCTGGGACTTGGACTGAGTAAGCAGTTTAGAATAATCGTTTACAAAGAAAGGCCCTGGAGGAAGAAGTTGAGCAAGTGGCTCCTGCTGGGAGCCTGCCAGGCTCTGTCCCACCTTTTCTTGCAGCCAATGGCTCTGCTAGGTGCTCTTTGGAGCAGCATGTTGGTGCTCAGAAGGGGGCTGCAGGCAGCGCGGGCATGCTGGCCACCATGGGACATGACTGGCTCCTCTTTGGGTTTTTGCCACTTTCAGCAATCAGGAGCTGGAGGAGGAGGGCTGTGGTTTATTTTCCCTTTAAACACTGCAGCTAATGCACAGACTCTGGGAAAGGGAGATGAACTTGTTCAAAGTTACGAAAAGGGACTCTGCTAGAGACATAGACCTGTGACCACTCCCGCAGTGGGATCTTCAGGGACTACAGGGGAAGCTGCAAGACTCAGGCAAGGTCACCACTGTAGTCCTGCACCAGGGCCAGCCTGCAGTCCCAAACCAAACCTGAGAAATCAGATTTTGGTCACTGGATCATTTCTGGGGTGCCTATGATGGGAGATGGAAGTTTCTGGTAAGGATGAATATGACCTTGGCTCTTCCCTGCATAAGTCTAGGGACAAGATCACTACACCACGAGAATGATTGTGTCCAGGAGGCTGTGAGGAGCACACTCCTAAGGAGCTGTGGAGTAGAGGACTTCTTCCTGCTATCAGCACCCACACCTGCTTAGGCTCCATTTCTGTGGGCTTGAGAACCAGCTCCCTTCTGCTTTCCACGGAGGGCTCAGGCTTCTACCCCACTGACCAGCAGACAGCTTTTGCAAACCCCTGAGAAGCACCAGGGACTTGGGCTTTGCTAGAAGCAAGATTCCTGCTGTCCTGAGAGAAAAGAGCTGTGCTTTCACTAGGAGGCTAATGTTCTTGTGGTACAGGAAGGATCTGGAATACAGGTTCCTATGGACATGAACATCAAATCGCAGCCAGTCCTAGTCTTAATTCCCATCTCACCCCTTTCATGATGTAAAACATGCTATATTTAAAATTCATTGAAATTATTTTTCAAAAAGGTAAAATTAAAAAGAAACACATAGAAATATAATCTTATATAGCAGCTGAGTCCTTTACTTCTAACCTCCACTTGTCAATAGAGGAAGAGGATTTATTTATTTATTTTGATTCTTTGATTTTGATACACCACAGACTGGGTCTAGAAGGGACAAGTGCCCAGTGGAGATTGGTGAGAGCAAAATTAAAATGTTTATGTTGACCAAGTGAGGGACACAAAACTAGGACAGGGCAAATGCTCACTAAATGTTTATTGCTTTTCTGCATTTAAGGATTAAGACTTCTCTGAAGCTCCCCCTCAGCAGAGTCACGGTGGAGTAATGGACAATTCGGGCCTTGCTTAGATATCCATAGATAGTGTGACACATTTGGCTTTGGATTGAGACTCTAAAGCTTTTAGCTTCATAGTTTATTTGCATGATTGTAATTATATAAGCTGGACTGGAAAAGTTTGAGAGACTCTTGGATTGCTTTGGTCAGCATTCTTTTACTGCAAATCAGAAAGCTCAACAAGTTCCTTGTTCCTTATCTCCGCTCCCACCCCTGCTGTGCAGTTACCACACAGGGCTGAGAGAGGGGAGAACAAAGGACAAATAAAATTCACTGAGTTTCAGTTACTAACAGCAGTAACAGTAGTACTAACAGTACTAACAGTACTCCTCCTCCTCCTCCTCCTCCTCCTCTTCTTCTTTCTCCCTCTTTTCTTTCTCTTCCCCTCACTTCCTATAGGTGAGGAAACTGAGCAACCAAGGCTCACAGAACGTGACTTATTCAATGCCATTTCTCACAAACAGTGAAAGTGACATAAGCCATTAAACAAGAGACTAGCACACTGAGGATGAAAGGAAAAGAAAATATCTTTTTCTCACTCAAAATAACAGCATTATAATAGCATAGTTACCAAAACATTGCTATCAATTTTCTACTCTGTAGTTAAGGCAACAAAGTCTCAAAGTTTAATTCAAGGTCATACAGCCAATAATGACAAAACTGGGGTTTAAACCTAGATTCTGACTTTGAGTTGATTCTGTTTCTCCGCAGCATCTGTTCTGTATGCATTGCCGCATGGACAGGAGAGACGGCCTGGATTTGGTGTGAATGTCCTGTGCAGCAGAATAAACACCAGATAGACAGCCTGGCTGGCTGGCTTTCTCAATGCTCACCCATTTTTTAATGTCAGTGAAGGGCCTGCCTTCTCATTGCTTTCAGAATCACAAGGCAGTACATGGTTTCTGAGCAGCAAAGTCGGTCCACACTTTGGAACTCAAAGCCATGCAGTCTGTGCAACACTTTCACATATGCCCAGAGTCACATAGACTTAAGAACACAACTTTTCCCTTCACCCTTCATTCTGTCTGCATTCATGCAGAAAGCAACAGAGTTGATGGGCATGAAAGTTCGTGGAGACAGTGCTGAAAACGATCCCTTCCCTAGAGTTTGGCTGTGTGTATGTTCGGTGTTGTCTGGGAAGAAGGGCTCTGAGATACTCTGAGAAATGGCTACACTGTTGCAGCATGGCAGGCGGGTTTGTCTCTACGAGCAAAGGCTGATTCTTCACCACAGTCACAATATGCAGAGACTGCCCCTCTACTCTTCTTCCTTGGGCCACAGGAAAGCAAGAGAGCTGGAATGTTGGAGTGAGCACTCTCAAAGTCTCAAACCCATCTCTGTCCCTTGATCGTAAGCCCACACAGGCCTGGGTGGTGGCTAGCTTCCCATGGGTAGGTCCATAACAGGGAGCAGCATTTTGCAGGACATTTTTTTCCAAGTTGAGAAACCCAATCCTAATCTCCTCTTCTGATGATTTTACAAAAATCAAATTGCATGGCAGATTCTCAGATAAACAGGAGTTCGCAATCAAAGCAGGTTCTGGAATAGAGCTGATTAGTGGATGTTTTAATGGCCATTAGGTTGATAATCACTCACCAAGAATAGCTTCCAGGCAGACCAAACCCAAGCATAAGTGGGCCCACACCCAAGCTCGCCAACACCTAGTTGGCAGGTATATAAGGGGACCCTGCGCGTCTCCCAACAGCACAGTTCAATCTCCAGCCTTGGATCTGCTTGGATCTTCTACTTTCCTTGCTGAACAAAAACCATCATGAGTTGTCAGATCACATGCAAGTCTCGAAGAGGAGGAGGTGGAGGAGGAGGAGGCAGATTCCCGGGCTTCAGCAGTGGTTCAGCTGTGGTCTCTGGAGGGAGCCGGAGATCGACCAGCGGCTTCTCCTGCTTGAGCCGCCATGGTGGTGGCAGAGGAGGCTCTTGTGGAGGTGGCTTTGGCAGTCAGAGTCTTGTCGGCCTTGGAGGGTACAAGAGCATCTCTACTAGCGTGGCTGGCTACGGTGGTGGATTTGGTGGCAGAGGTGGCAGTGGCTTTGGAGGCGGCAGCAGCTTTGGAGGCAGCGGTGGCTTCGGAGGTGGCTCTGGTTTTGGAGGAAGCAGAGGATTTGGAGGCGGTGGCTTCGGAGGTGGCTTCGGAGGTGGCAGTGGCTTTGGAGGTGGCAGTGGCTTCGGAGGAGGCAGTGGATTCGGTGGAGGCGGCTTTGGCGGAGGCCGCTTTGGAGGTGGCGGCAGCTTTGGAGGCTTTGGGGGGCCTGGAGGATTCCCTGGTGGAGGCATCCACGAAGTGTCCGTCAATCAGAGCCTCTTGCAGCCTCTTGATATCAAAGTAGACCCAGAGATCCAGAATGTGAAGTCTCAGGAACGGGAACAGATCAAAACTCTCAACAACAAATTTGCCTCTTTCATTGACAAGGTGAGTTGGAGAGGTGGCTCCTTCCGGGATGAGATACTGTACTTGTGTGCTGGATGAGAAGGAAACTCTGGACTCTCTCAGTAGTCATTGATGTGGCCACCAAAGCCAGGGCCTTGGTGAATTCCAAATGGGCGAGATGCTGGTTTTGGGAACTACACATTCTACAACTGCTGCTTTTCATTTTGTTTTTCAGACTGAATAGATACTATTTATAGAAAAGTTTGATGTCATAGAAAAGTCGAAATAGGCAAGTAGTGACAGCATGTCAGGCCAGGTGACAGTAGGATTGGAAGGTGATAGCGAGAAAGGGTAGATTTTGTCTTTCCTGAGTGATATTAGTCTATTAAATTCCAGGAATCTGAACCTGAAATATTTATGGGGATGAATAGAACCCTATCCCTCAAGAGACTCATTCTCATTTTGGTGACCCATAAAATCTTTATTGGTGTCACTTTGGGGTGTTACTGTCTTTGTTCCTCTGCCTTGAATTAGACAGGAATTTATAAGGTTCTTAAAACTCAGGTGGAGGAGCCCTGCCCACACCCCGGGATTCTATTTGGTGCCTTCTGCTACTGGGCCAGCAGATGCCTGCTTTTTGCTTTCTCCAGAATTTATGGGACCTTGCAGAGTACTAGGATGGGGGAGGGAAATGCCTGGAGTCTAGGGAGCAGCTGCAAACAAAGTAGTGATCAGGAAGTTGTGATGAGGAAGCAGAGAGCTCTGAGAGCAGAGCAGGACAGCAGGGTTCGAGGCCCACACACCCTTCCCATGGGTGATGCTGGAGGGCTCAGAAACCCAGCCTCCCTTGGATGGTGAGGGTGAAGCAGCGTGGCTTCTACATCTCATGGAGCAGCAGCAGAGGTTCTTGGGGGAAAGAGTGGCTCACTGGTATGACAGGTGACCCGGACCTTATGTATTCTTCCCCTGGTTACTGTAGGTTCGATTCCTGGAGCAGCAGAACCAGGTGTTGCAGACTAAATGGGAACTTCTACAGCAGCTGGATGTGGGCACCCGCACCACCAACCTAGACCCCATCTTACAGTCCTATATTAGCATGCTCAAGAAACAGGTGGATAGGCTCTCTGCAGAAAGAACCTCGCAGGACTCAGAGCTGAACAACATGCAGGATCTTGTGGAAGACTTTAAGAAGAAGTAGGTGACAACGGAAACCCCAAGTGGAGATACCTTTTTGGCTGAAGCCATCCATTCTCTGATCTCTCAGCAGCAGTTATATGGGTGCACCAGGGTGGTGAGGAGGGACATCTTTGTTGATGACAAAGAAGGCAGGGCTTGGGGGCTATACATGCTTGAGTTAATGAACAGAATGCTACTTTCATAATTTTAATCTAAGCATTTAAAGAGAGTTTAATTTTTCAGCAGAAAAGGGAAAGAAGGGAGCTGGCCAACCAGAGCTATCTAACTGCTGTTGTCTTCTGGGGGTTCAACAGGTACGAGGATGAAATCAACAAGCGCACATCTGCGGAGAATGAGTTTGTGACGATTAAAAAGGTGAGCAGGAGCCTGCCCTAGGCAGGGCAGGTAGGACTGCCTTACACCTCGCCATGTCTACAGGATCTCCAGAAAACAAAGTGTTAGTCTAGGTCCTGCAAGGGTTTTGGAGAATAATCCAGGTAAATTCAGGAGACTTTGGATGGACAATGTGAGGCATGAAGAATGATGACGGGTACAGAAGCCATCTCTCCTATTTTGGGGAACACACCATGACTCAATCAGGTAGTCAGTAAGGTTCAGCTCACTACAAGCGGTCATGATGCTGGGCTGTGTGAGCAGTTGATCTAGGCATGGGGCTCTCTACAGAGATGCATGCATGGTAGTTTATATGCTAAATGAGGGTCGATGCAGACACAGTTCATCTGGAAGTGCCTGGGATGCTGGAGGCAGCTAACTAGCAGGGACTAGGTGGCGGCAGCAGAGAGAATCTGGGACACACTCAGGGGGCCATATGAGTTGCTCCAGAGGCCTCTAACTTCTATGCAGGATGTGGACAGCTCCTACATGGACAAGACCGAGCTGCAGGCCAAGGTGGACTTACTGATGCAGGAAGCTGATTTCCTGAGAACACTCTATGATGCGGTAAAGGAAGCTGTCCCCACAGACCCTTACTTTCTACCTTTCCCACCAAAGAAAAGTCCTTTCCAGTTGAAAAGTCTGCTGGGATGGGATTGTTGACTGCCTGATGTCAATGCAGTGAGATCATTGCAGTCCTCTAAGGGGTTTCCCTAGAGCAGGGTTGGGGGGAGAGGAACTTCTTCTGATGTCATGTGAGGTTTGGAAACACCAGGTCAAAGTCCCTTTCCTCCATCACCTCTATGTCCACTGCCTTCGGAAGAGACCTTTGTACTCCATTATACTGTGCCCATTATACTCCAGAGGTTAAAATGCATCATGCTTCCTGCTCACTCCCCAGCCCACTTCTGAGATAGGAAGGAAACTTAAAGGAATCTGCCATGGGCCAGGTTCTTTCTGGGGCCCACTGGCATGGTGGAGAAGGCATTTTACTAGGGTGCCCATGAACCCTTTTCTGCCATTACTGCCACCCCGAGGATAGCCCTGTGGTGATACCACTTTCATCTTACCCAAAGCATGCTTTGTCTGAGAGTCCACATTTCCTCAATGCCAGGGAAGGGAGGCCTCTCACTATAGCTGTGGGCAGAACACTGTGGCTAATTAGTGTGTGTGTTGTAGGAATTGTCCCAGCTACAACAGACTGTCACTGACACCAATGTCATCCTGTCCATGGACAACAACCGAAGCCTTGACCTGGACAGCATCATCTCTGAGGTTCAGAGTCAATATGAGATCATTGCCCATAAGAGCAAGACCGAGTCAGAGGAGCTGTACCACAGCAAGGCAAGTCCTGGGGATATAGAGGGAACCACGCTGAGCCTCACTCCTATCTGGGTCATGTCCAAGTAGGGCATTGGAGTGTTTGTCCAATGGAAGCTGAGCATTATTCCTAAGATAGTACAGAGAATGGCACTGAATCCTCGGGGCCATGTGAGATGGTTTCTTGGGTTGGTTGCTCATCCCTGGCCTGTCACTGATCTTCTTTAGCTCAGGCTAAGCCTTGCTCAGACAGAACATCCCTGTGAACTGTTTCCTTTGTTTTCTTCATCAGTATGAAGAACTCCAGGTCACTGCCGTGAAACATGGGGACAGCTTGAAAGAGATCAAGATGGAGATCAGCGAGCTGAACCGCACAATCCAGAGGCTGCAAGGGGAGATATCCCACGTGAAGAAGCAGGTGAGGCCTGGGGCTCTGGGTAGGTCCCCCCCTTTGTCATCTCCCCCAAAGTGTAGGGGAAGGATAGAGGGACAGAAGAGAAACTGAGAAGTTCTAATCCAGTTTACACCAATCCCAGTCTCCTCCAGGTCAATGCTATTTAAGACCTTTAGAGTAGTTCCAGACACATTCTGAAGCGAAGATCAGCAAAGGGAAAGCATTGCTTGGCTTAAAGGGAGCAGCAGCAAATACAGAAATATCTTGTTTGGCTTGCTGTGACTGCAGACACACCTTCCTGTTCCATCATGGCACAGACCCTAGACAGCAGCTGTGCTGACTGTGTTCACAGAGGGCCAGTGAGTGGGAGGGAGCTGATCCACGTTGGACATTGGCTTTGGATATGATTTCTGGGGAAGAGTCTGCTTCATAGGTAGCAGGAGTTCTGCAGAATAGCATTTCTGCATTTGTGCAGAGAACTGGATGGATGATGAGTTCTTGTGTTTGGAGGGTTGGGGTTGTTGCAGGGAAAGCCTATGGGTCCTGTCAAAGGGCTGTGGGAGGGAGATAGTTCAGGGACAGCAACTACAGTCATGGCACAGCTGTCTGCAACATCTGTTAGCTCCAAAGGGAGTCCCCAAGACTTCCAGGGCCAGCGATTCGGTCACCCACAAGTGCACGTCTCGTCCTTCATCCCCTCCAGCATGCTGAGCCTGCTCTCTTTTTCCTCATAGTGTAAGAGTGTGCAAGACTCCATTGCAGATGCCGAGCAGCGTGGAGAGCATGCCCTCAAAGATGCCAGGACCAAGCTCACTGACCTGGAGGAGGCCATGCAGCAGGCCCGCGAGAACCTGACCCGGCTGCTCAGGGACTACCAGGAGCTCATGAACACTAAACTGGCCCTGGATGTGGAGATTGCCACCTACCGCAAGCTGCTGGAAGGCGAGGAGTGCAGGTGAGGGGTCATGGTATACACTCCCCTGTCTCCTGGAGCCAGGGCAGGAGCGAAGGGAGAGAAAACTGAAGGCTTGGCAGGGCCCCTGGACAGTGAGACTGGCATCTGTAGGCTTCTCCAAGCAGACATTCAGGATGAGAGTGACGACATTATTTTCTTATCAGAAGAGACCAGTGGACAGGACCTGTTACAAGACTGTCCTGTTAAACTGGTGACAATTTAAACATCTTGGTCTTCTTTAAAAGACAAAACAAATGACAAGAACATAGGTAGTCAGACTGAAGGCTTGTCTCTAAGACAGTAGAGTGACTAGCTTCTTTCCCTTCCACAGTTTGGCTCCGAATGGGGAGATGGCATCAGATGTGTCAGAGGAATATACTTTGTTCTTTGAAGGCCTCTAGAATGACAAACTGAATCATTTGACTCCTTTAAGAGGAGTACTACATCTCTTCTGTCATCAGCATCCTTAGGGACTTGAGGTGGCTGAAGCTATTGGGAGGGGAAAAGCCCTGAGTGTCTGCAGCCCTGGGCATCAGTAGTTAGCATAACAAAGGAGCTGCCTTTCAAGTTCTGCACTCTTCTGAGAGTCAGTCAGTGCCCACTGTTCCCATGAAGGAGCTGGCAGGCACCAGAATATGGGCTGAAGCAGCCCAGGCTTCAGTGAAAACAGGAGGCAGGGTCTCAGGAGGGGTAGGCAGTTTCACAGAGTGACTTCAGTGGAAACAGGAGGCAAGGTCTCAGGAGGGGTGGGCAGCTTCACAGAGTGGCTTCAGTGGAAACACGAGGCAGGGTCTCAAGAGGGGTGGGCAGTTTCACAGAGTGACTTCAGTGGAAACACGAGGCAGGGTCTGGGGTGGGGCCAGCTTCACAGAGTGGCTTCAGTGGAAACAGGAGGCAGGGTCTGGGGTGGGGGCAGCTTCACAGAGTGGCTTCAGTGGAAACAGGAGGCAGGGTCTCAGGAGGGGTGGGCAGCTTCACAGAGTGGCTTCAGCGGAAACAGGAGGCAGGGTCTCAGGAGGGGTGGGCAGCTTCACAGAGTTGCAGTTCCTTCTGCTGCATGTTCATGGTGCAACCTCATCTTGAAATGTTGAGTGTGGCAAGGATTCTGGAGAGCAGAGTCCCTGAGGTGGCTGTAAATACAATGTGGGGTACACAGTCAGAAGAAATTTGGCCTTCGAACCACTCTGGATCTACAGTGCAACTGTTTTGTTTGGAGCATCTGTCAGTGTAGAAGGCATGGTTGACTGAAGTAGCTCAATTCCACATCAGTAGGTGCACACCGTAAACCAACTCTATTCACCCACGGAGTCCAGACGTCCAGTCACAGTTCTGTTCTCTCTCTCCCTGACAGGATGACTGGAGAAGTCAGTGACAACGTGTCTGTGTGTACGTAGTGGGGAATGTACCTGTCTTAATGGGGCAGTGGAGGGTAGAGGTGGTCAGAACTCCTGGATTGACATCTTCTTTCCTACAGCCGTGACAAGCAGCACCATGTCCTCATCTGTGGCTGGCTTTGGCTCCGGAGGTCAAAGTTCTGGAGGAAGAAGGTCTTATGGAGGAGGCAGCTCCTACGGCTCTGGAGGCAGAGGCTCTGGAGGAGGCGGATACAGCTCTGGAGGAGGCTCTCAAGGAGGATCTGGAGGAGGCGGATACAGCTCTGGAGGTGGCTCTAGGGGAGGATCCGGAGGAGGTGGATACAGTTCTGGAGGAGGCTCCAGGGGAGGTTCAGGCTCTGGAGGAGGCGGATACAGTTCTGGAGGTGGCTCTAGGGGAGGTTCAAGTTCTGGAGGAGGCAAATACAGCTCTGGAGGCAGCTCCAGGGGAGGTTCAGGCTCTGGAGGAGGCTCTAGGGGCGGGTCTGGATCTGGGGGCACAGTATCTGGCTCTGAAAGGGGGGGCGCTGGTTCAGGGGAAAGCTGTGGCTCTGGGGTGACCTTCTTTTTTAGATAGAGATGGGTCTTCTCCCTACTCTTTGCTTCCAGAATATCAGCTGTATCTCTGTATCTCTAACTCGGAGCAACCCCAATTTTTGTAATCCACCTCTGGTGACATTTCTTTTGAGAGGGGTGATGAAAGATCTCTCTCTCATAAACAGTTAGAGTCAGAGCCACACTCTGTGTTCTGGGGAAGAATCTGTGTTGTCCAAGCGTGTCTCCAAGCCATGTTCCACCCCTGGTCTGCTTGCACTGCCCATCTGGCAGTCATTTCCAGATGTGCTCTGCTGAGGACCCCAGGGTAGCTTCCCTACTCCATCCCCTAACAGTGGTCCGGGGAAACTATGCTTCTGTGTACATAGCCTCTCGAATGGACTCTGCTTTCTGAAGGCTGTGGTCTGGGTGTCTGCATAATAAACTTCATTTGCAATTGATATCGTGTAATGTCTATTGGATGTAAAACTCTGGTGAAGGTGGGGTCCACAGAGAAAGGAGGTTTGGGAGTGGTAAAAGTGGGACTCCTGGGGGAGAGATGAGTCTTTGAGGGAGGGTGGCTGGGGAGCTTAGGAGGTTTTCCTTTTATAGCAGGAGGAGGCTGGGGCGGCCCTGGAGTCAGGCTCGGTGCAACATTTTCAGGAAGGATTTGTTAGATTGGGACCATGGCCTTCCCAGGTGATAAGCTAGGGAAATTTATAGAAATTTTCTTTCTTGGCTGAAGAACTGTTCCTGGAAAGGATGTCCCACAGAGTGTCCCCTTTCTGCTTCAGACAAGAGCTTTGCTCTGAAGTTGCTTATCCACAGGACAAGAAAGCTGAGCCCTGGACAGCCACCCAGTTCATTACAGCTGAGCTTTCCATGCTGGCACAGGCCAGATTTATGTCCCTGTGAGAGCCACTTCCCTGGCCAGGCTGAAACAACACCCGAGTGGGACCTCCAGAAAAATCTGCTCCTGGATGCACAGCAGAGCAGTCTTGTCTCAACACCCCAGGTGCTCCCCTTCCCAGGGATGTGCCTCTCACGATGAATTTCTGAAGGTGTGAAGATGATTTCAGCTCCTTCCCCACAAAGCCCTGATGCCCCACTAGAGCTTTCAGGGAGACAAGGAATGGTTGGGCAGCTTGGGTTGGTATTCAAATGGCCATAGCTAATAGAAGACAGACCCTGCTGAGGGCCTCTTCCCACCCTCAGGGGATGCAGAAGAGCATGGCCGGTGCAGAAGGTATTCATAAAGAACAGGTGCTTCATCCCTGAGCATCCATGATGAAGAGTGCAAGGCACTTGGAGGAGGTGCTCCAAGAGCTGCAGGGGACAAAGTGGCAACAGAGGAGGCTGAACACTCTCAGAGCAGGGCTGAGAACTGCCCAGACCACAGCCAGATGGAGAGGCCTATGGAGTAAGGCTGTGCCCTGGGGAGAGTCATTGCGGGTCGGTGGCTTTATGGTACACTCATGGTACAAACACAGTCATAAGCAGGAACTAGTTCCCAGACACAGAAGCAGGAAAAGTTCTCCAGTGGTCAGGGTTATTTGAAGTTCTACTTTAGATAAGAAAACAGTCCAGGCCAGGTGTGGTGGCGCACACCTTTAAACCCAGCACTTGGGTGGCAGAGGCAGGCGGCTCTTTGTGCGTTCAAGGCCATCCTGGTCTACAGAGGGAGTTCCAGGACAGGTAACTTTTGAGGGGTAGAGAGGTGAGACCGGGGGCAGGGCACCACTTTCCTTTGGACACTCTAAGTGACAAGTGGCTCAGCCTTAAATTCCCAGCTCCTCAGCTCCCAAAAGACAGTCCACTCAGACTGTAGCTGCTTTTATACTGGACTCCCAGCAGCCAAATTAGCCCTGAATGTTGCAGGACAGACACAGCCTGAGGCGTTCAGAGGTTGCTGCTGGGTAAGAGACAGCTTTGCAGAGGGACTCTTTGTCCCCTCCTGCGTAGGGTACGTTAGTCTACTAGTCCAGTCACAGTCTCCGTTCCGCACCCCTGTCCTATGTCCATCTACCTCAAAGATCCATTTCTCATGTTCTGGGCATTAGAAGACAGAGAGATCCAGGCAGGATTGTGTGAATTCCATTTTAGTAGAAAACAGGAACAAAGATTTACTTACACTTGTGGTGTTGTGAGGTTTTCGGGACCTCTGTCCCTCCTTTTCTCTATCTATAAACCCTTATGTGAATCCAGCCAGGTCTTTGGCTTACTCCGTCTCATGACCTCCCGTTCCCATCAGCCTTCTGCAGGAGGCCCTCTGAAGCTGAGCACTCATGTTGTGAAAAGGCGAAAGCCTCATACTGGGAATGAGGTACTTGTGTAACATTGGGACAATTGCCTTTCCTCCAAAATTTTATTTCTGTATGATTTCAGAGGGGCAGACTGAGAGAGCCTCTAAGATCCCGAAGCTCTTAAGGCAGAAACATAGTCTATGTGTCCTTCATTTTCCCAGCGATAATGATTTGGGACCTAGAGTCAGTGAGGAGGCTTAAGACTTGTCTGAGCATGAGTGTGAGCATAGGCTGCTCCAATTTCTTCTCATTCCGCTTAGATAAATGTCTCACACCACGATGGAGGTGAGGGACTATGTTTGACCACATGGAGATAAAGGCAGAACACCCTACAGGAAGTTCATGGTCTAGGTAGGGATGGATGGGAAGTTTACAAACTGCATTCTTGCAAAGCGGAATACAGTTAGTGCAATGGCCACTCTGGGACACATTGCCTATATCAAAGTCATTTAGGTGCTTATTTAAAAACACATGCTCTTAGCTGCAGCTACCTGGAGTTCCCATCACAGAGGAATGTGGAGGATTCTAGAAATCCACATGGTTACCCAGCTCCAGGTGCTCCTGGGTTTGCGGTGTGAGAACTGCATTCTGCAGACTCTGTGTTGGTACTATGAAATTCATTGGGCTCTTTTTTATTATTAAATTTATTTTTTAAACAATCTTTTCTCATTTTACACTCCTATCCAAGTTCCCACTTCCTTCCCTCCTCCTGCTCCCCTCACCTTCCCCCCATCCCAGACTCCCATCCACTCCTCAGAGAGGGTAAGGTTTCCCAAGTGGAATCAACGAAGTCTGATACTTCACTTTGAGACAGGACCTGGGCTATCCCCCTGGATCTAGGCTGAACAACGTACCTATCCAAAAAGAATGGGTTCCAAAGTGCCAGTTCAAGCACTAGGGGTAAATACTGGTCCCACTGCTAGTGGCCCCACAGACTGCCCAAGTCACACAACTGTCACCCACATTCAGTGGCCCAGTTTGGTCCTGTGCAGGTTCCCCCGCTGTCAGTCCAGAGTCAGTGAACTCTCACTAGCTCAGGTCAGCTGTTTCTGTGGGTGTCCCCATCATGGTCTTGACCCCTTTGCTCATATCACCGCTCCTCCCTCTCTTGAGCTGATCTCTGGAAGCTCAGTCCAGTGCTTGGCTGTGGATCTCTTCATCTGCTTCCATCAGTTGCTGGATGAAGGCTCTATGATGACAATTAAGGTAGTCATCAATCTGANTCAGCTGTTTCTGTGGGTGTCCCCATCATGGTCTTGACCCCTTTGCTCATATCACCGCTCCTCCCTCTCTTGAGCTGATCTCTGGAAGCTCAGTCCAGTGCTTGGCTGTGGATCTCTTCATCTGCTTCCATCAGTTGCTGGATGAAGGCTCTATGATGACAATTAAGGTAGTCATCAATCTGATTACAGGGGAAGGCCAGTTCAGGAACCTTAGGGTCTTAGCTGGGGTTGTCCTTGTAGATTCCTGGGGATTTCCCTAGTGCCAGGTTTCTCACTAGCACCATAATGGCTTCCTCAATAAAGATCTCTCTTTCCTTGCTCTCCTCTCTGTCCTTCCCCCATCTCAACTATCCTATTCCCTCATGTTTTCCTACTCCTTCCCCTTCTCCCTCCCCCTCCCTCTCCCCTTCTGCCCCCTCCTCACGCCACTCCCAATTTTCTCAGGAGGTCTTGTCTAATTCCCCTTCCCAGGGGGGTCCATTTACATCTCTCTTAGGGTTCTCCTTGTTACTTAGCTTCTCTGGGATTGTGAAATATAGGCTGGTTATCCTTTGTTTTATGTCTGATATCCACTGATGAGTGAGTACATGCTAGATTTGTCTTTCTGGGTCTGGGTTGTCTTGCTCAGGGTGTTTTTTCTAGTTTCATCCATTTGCTTGCAAATTTCAAGATGTCATTTTTTTAACCACCGAGTAATACTCCATTGTGTAAATGTACCACATTTTCTTTATCCATTCTTCAATTGAGGGGCATCTAGATTGTTTCCAGGACCTAACTATGACTAATAATGCTTTTATGAACACAATTGAGCAAATGTTTTTGTGGTATGAATGTGCATTTTTTGGGTATATCCTCAAAAGTGGTATTGCTGGGTCTTGAGGTAGATTGATCCCCAATTTCATGAGAAATTCCATACTGATTTCCAAAGTGGCTGTATAAGTTTGCACTCCTACCAGCAATGGAACCCTTGCTCAGCATCCTCTCCAGCAAAAGCTATCAGCACTGTTTTTGACCTTAGCCATTCTGACAGGTGTGTAAGATGGTATCTCAGAGTTGTTTTGATTTGCATTTCCCTGATGGCTAAGG
>LOJH01014277.1:5880-24233 GCA_001685095.1 Ellobius talpinus | reverse complement strand
TTATTAACCAATGAAAGTAACACATAGACAGATGACCCTCCTCCATCAAAGTCAGAAGTTCGAAAAGCTGTTAAAATTTTGTTTTTCCATAAATTGATGTGGAAATTAACACAAACCCATGTTATGCTCAAGCAAATTTGCTTTGTAACTGCCAGCATGCTGCTTGTACATGTTGTACAAAAATACAAGGGACTAAGAGGAGCCCATGCTATTGGGAAACAACAGCAGCAGCAGCAACACTGCCAACATCATCATCATCATCAACAACAGCAGCAACAGCAACAACAGCAGCAACAGCAACAACAACATCAACGGCAACAACATCGACAGCAACAACAACAGCAACAACAACAACAAAACATGTTGAGGAATGTGTTCAATTTTTTTCAATATTTCACTATAAAATTATACTTTATAATTTACTATGATAACCAAAACAGAGCAGTATTGGAAGAGGGATAGAAATACCAGTGAGTATAAGAGATTAAAATAGTAAACTATGTCAGGCAGTGATGGCACATGCCTTTAATTCCAGTACTCAGGAGGTAGAGGCAGGTGGATCTCTGTGAGCTGGAGGCCAGCCTGGGTCTATAGAATGAGTTCCAGGAGAACCAGGGCTATACAGAGAAACCCTGTCTAAAAAAAAAACAACAAAAAAAGAAAGAAAAGAGAGAGGTAAATCTAGAGGCAAATCCATATGAACATAATCAATTTATCTTCATAGAGATGCCCAGAATTTCCTGTTCTACCAGTATCAGCTCAGATGTGAGGAGCAAGCCCTGTATGGATGACGACACCACTCAGAACCCCACACCCTGAGTGCAGCTCTGAGGCAGCAATGATTTCCAAAAAGGAGCCAGTTTGTGTGCAGGCCGTGCATCCGGGCGCCCATAGCCATGGCATCACCTCCAGGTGTTTCCAGAGCATGATGAGACCTGCAGTTCCAGGAACAGTGAGGCACACAGGAATCACCTTTGCCATGAGCACCAATGACTAAAGCACTAGAGACTAAAGTTCTGTCTTTATCAGATTTCCATGGCAACAGAGTGAGAAAGCTACACCCAAGCCAAACCTTCCCACATAGATGAGAGATGGATGCATCCCTTTCTTACCAATAAAACTGTCCAAAAGAACAGTGCAGATGATATCAAGTCTCAGAAAAGGCATCTGGAAAGTTGACTTCCTGCTGGTAGGGGCGTAAATTAGTAGAACTTCTTTGGAAAACTGGCTATATCGAGCAAAGTGAAGGATGCCAATCCTTCCCTTGGGAACACATCCGACAGACATAGCTATACATATCCCCTAAAGACATGGACAAGAATGTTCACAACAGAACTGGTCATCAGAGTCCACAGCCCATCCACAGCACAGTGCAAAAGGTGTGTCAAATTCACAAGTGAATAGCTTCAACATGAAGATGGTAACACACAGCAGGGTGGGTGAGGCACACAAATACCACCATAGCGTAGATGCTAAAAGAGTTTGTATTCTGTGATTCCATGGACACAAATTTTCACTATGTAATGGTCAAACATATTGAAAGGCATTATTGTGGATCACAGTAAACTGGGAAATTCCCCAATTAAGTATTTAAGATAGTTATGTCCTCCAGAACTATAACAAACATGTGTACCATGTGTACATGGGAACATGACCACACACATGCACACAAAAGGTTTATCTCACCTATACATTGAGGTATAATGTCCTCTACAGTGGTAGCATCTATACATTTACTAAACATCAACAAAGAGGAAGGGGAAAAGCAAAAGAAGAGTGAAGAAATCAAATTCAATTCAAGACAGAATGTCCAACAACTTCTCTAAGAGCCCTAAGAATACTTAGGCCATTTTGTTCTGTATGTGTATATAAAACGACCTTCCTAGCATTGACAATTATAAAATCAAAATATCAATCAACTCTGGAAAAGGTTAAAGATGTTATGTCCCAAAATATTAAATATTCAGCCCAAAGTTAATTCTTCATGTAAAAATAAGCAAGCATATCTATTTCATTGATATACAAATTTGACTTCATGTTAATATACTATAAATTATATGTGTAGCAAATAATTGTTGTAAACATTTTTAGGATATATTAACAATAAATGTTTGATTTGTATGTCTGTTATACATACAGACATGCCCACACAACCAGCATTACATAAATGTTTCAGATGAGAAGAGGTTGTAAGTAGAAAAGTTTAAAAGGTCCTGGTCTACCAGATGGCTCTAGAGAGGTCTACTAGATATCTCCAGCCTGGTATACTAGATGGCATCAATGAGGTCTACAAGATGTCTCCAGAGTGGCCCATCAGATGGCTCCAATGTGATCTACCAGATGTCTCTGGAGTAATCAACTACAGTTCTCCAGCATGGTCTACCAGATTGCTCCAGAGTGGTCTACCAGATGTTTACACAGTAGCCTCTCAGATGTTTCAAGAATGGTCTACCAGATGGCTCCAGAGTGGTCTACCAGATGTCCCATACTGGTCTACCAGATGTTTCTACTAAGTGTCTTCAGTCTCATCCACAGATGTCCTTAGAATGGTCTACCAGGTCTACAGATGCTCCCAGCTTGGCTCTCCAGCATGGCCTATGAAAGAGATATCTGAATCTGTGTCTAGGTTAAGAGGCCATGTGACAGAAGAATATACAGCATGCTGCCCCTTGGTGGCTCCTCTCTGCCTCACCTCACCTCTCCACCCCTCTGCCTGGGTCTTCAAGGATAGGTTCTCTGCCAGGAAACCTCATCTACAGTGAGCATCTGGAACAACCCATACTAAGGCTGCATTGTGTTTGGGGGTGATTTTTATGTTACTGTTCTTTAAATTACACATATGGACAGTAACAACACTTCTGGATGCATGAAGTACATTACAACAAGCAAACGAGAAACAAAATGATTAAGACCAGAAAGACAAATGTGAATGAATTCTCCCATAAAACTGAACTCTCTAGCAAAGTTCTGAGTGGAAGACAGGCCATGAAGACAAAACTCCCTCTGTCCTCAGAGAGCCCTGGAGACATTGGAATGCTCTTGTTTCCACCCCCAGCTCAAGGGGAGACCTGGGGGTACAGGAAGGGGCTATATGGTGAGATAAACAAGGGGCTGGGAAGTCCAGAACTCAGAGAGCTGAGCCTAGGGAGCTGCCCAGGTGCCCTCCCTAACCCAGGCTTGCATTGTTGTATAGTTCATTGTGCTCTGAGGCTGCTCAGCCCTGTCTGCACCTCATCCCCTTCCTCCCCTTCCTCCCCACCCCCCTCCCCTCTCACATTGTTCCCTCTTTCCTCCAGCTCCACCCTGCCTCAGCATCTGCTTCCCCCTTTCCTGTTTTCTGCCCAGCCCTCACCCCTGCCTCCCTCTAGGGGTTTCTGTGAATGGAGGAAGAGGGAAACACAAACTCAGGGGCTAGCCCAAGGAGAGCTCAGGCCAGGCCACGTGGCCTTGGCCAAACCTGACCTGGATAGGCATGTCCTTTCAGTAGATGTGGCCTGTCACTCACTCAGGCCCCGTATGTTACATGACATGGCTATAGAAGAGTCCTTTCAGAGCCTGAAGCTTATTTTCCCAGCTCTAATTCAGAGCTGAGTACCAGCTATTGTATCCAGAAGTGAGTGTATAGACGGACAACAGAACCCTCCGGAAGCTGGCAGCTCTGCTACTTGTGCTGGACTACGAAGCACGTCATAGCAGAGAGACGCAGGTCCCACCTGAGAGGCACCAGACAAACGGTGTTTGGAAGGTCTGCACCTGTCCATCTTCCCGACTATCTAGTCTTGGGGCATGGTCCCCAAAAAGTTTCTGTACCCCATAAGCCTCTCTGCTGATGCAACAATCCAAATCAGACCAAATTAAACTGAATTAGAAAAAGCACAGGTTTAATGGATACAGTGCTCCCAGATGATTTGACCAGCCCCCCAGAGAGAAGGCGGGAAAGGAAGTCCAGAAAACTACACATCTGTTTTCTGGGAGGCAGTTTAAATACCCTGTGGGAGTGGTCTTGAGCATCTCTGGGGGAGGGGTCATCATTTGGAGGGCTTTCTGAGATGCAGCAGGGTTTGGAGAGAGATAGGGGAGGGGGCTTGGAGTGGAGCTTCCTTCTGAACAGTCCCCTGTCCTGGTAAAAGGAGTGGGGGTAACTGAGGCTCTGGACGAGATGGAGTAGCAATGTGGTTAGTTCTTTGCTATGGGTTTTAGGAGGTAGCTCCTACAAAAATCCTCTGTCAGGCCCTTAGAGAAGTCACTGGTGATGGTGACTTTCTACCCAGAATGGCCCTTAGGGTCTGACCCAAGGGATCTACATACAGTGAGTTCCCAATGGAAGGGCAAGGGGTGGCATGGTTACATTGAGATGTAATTTACCGTCTAAGCTGGGATATCCTTGGGAGTAAAGAATCATTTTTAAAAGTTACTCTAGGGGATTTAGGGATCTAGTTCAGTCCATGAAGTGCTACTTTGCAAGCACAAGGACCAAAGTTCAATACCCAGAACCATGTTTTAAAAAAAAATCAAAAACTTGGATGTGGTGGTGTGTGCTTATAATCCTAGTGTTACACAGGCAAAAGTAAACAGATCCCTGGAGCTCGATGGCCAGCCAGCTTAGTGGACGTGACAAGTTTTAGGCCAGTGACTGTCTCCAAAAATGATGTGAATGGCTGAGAAATGACAATGTTGTCCTCTGGCTCCCCATGCACGCATATGTACATATATATTTACTTCCATGCATATACCCACACACATGAACACAACACACACAGCGACAGCCAGTGCGGAGGTTGACAGTGTCTAGCAATTGTGACAAATGGGTCAGGTTCTGACCTAGGCACCACAGCCCCTGCTAGCTCTCACATGGTTCTATGTACCTATGACTGGAGACCTGCCCAGGACCAAGAATGAGGCAAGTGGTATCTGCACAACTTGTGACTGAAGCAGAGTCCAGGTCTGCAGTATCTGTGACTGCTGCCAAGAAGTCTGAGTTTGCTGGGTGGTGGTGGTGGCACACACCTGTAATCCCAGCACGTGGGAGGCAGAGGCAGGCGGAGCTCAGTGAGTTCAAGACCAGCTTGGTCTACAAAGCAAGTTCCAGGACAATCAGGACTGTTACACAGAGAAACCCTGTCTCAAAACAACAACAACAACAAAAGTCTGAGTTCAATTCTGGTGGAACTAGCAAGGGCTTTAAATACAGAAGAGGCCTGAGGGCTTGTAAGCAGGGAAGGTATTTTCTGTGTCAGTAAGGACACCTGGAGATGCATGGAGGTGGCAACAGGATGGATGAGCAGTATGTGACCTGCACCAGGGACATTACAAGACAGAGTCGTAATTAGTATTTTCCTGTTCATTCCTTGTGTTTATTTACTTGCTTGTTTATTTTACTGTGTAGGGAATGGAACCCAGGGTTTTGTACATGCTAAGTAAGCACTCCACCACTGACTATAGCCCTGGCTCTCTTGTTCTAGTTACAGTAACTTCCAGAATGGAAATTCTTACACAAGCTGTCTGCTCTACCCTCCCAGGGCTTGCCTATAGACTTGTACAGAGGCAGTCTGAAGTGTGCCTAGGGGTTGTTATGTTTGAGGCAAAGGCTGAGCGCAGATGGAGCTCTTTCCCATTCCTGATACATCAGAGATTCTAGTTTACTCTGTACCACAGCAAACTGGCCTCATCCAGGGGTGTCTCCTAAGAGGACCCCACTATGGGTCACCATGCCTGAAGTTCAATGGGCAGCCAGAGTTGCTAGCCTCCAGATGTGCTAAAGCCACCAGACATGTTTCCCCCTTGCAGAAAGAGCCTGCACAGGGTCATGGAATCAAGTTGGTGTTTTGTCTGTCTGCTGACTCCAGCTTTTATAGATTTCTTGACAGGGAGGCAGGTCCTAGAGAAGCTGGTCAGTTTCAGGGACTTCCTGAAGCTATTTTGGGTTAATGTCCTGTTTAAGGGGCTTCCCCAAAAGATACAGTTTCCATCTTGGAGGAAACTGTTACAAAGTAGCTAATTGACCTTCTTATTCCTAAACTCCCACTCCATGTCCTTCCTCGAGCCAGCCAGGAGGCCATGGATCTTAAACCACACACTTAAGTATGTATGGCCCATATCCTCAACATGTACAACTTGTGAGGTAGGAGGCTTGCCCCCACGCCAGCAAGGTGGTCTGTGAGAGATGGAAGCCAGGGGTTGATTCTGAAACTCGGTGTCACCTGTGGCTTCTGCTTTTAGACACAAATGTCCCAGGCAGTCATCAGAGTCTGCAGTAGGACCCAGCTATGTGTGATTCCCATGGTGGGTCAGCCTGGTGAGCTGGCATCTAAGCTCAGGGGGTAGGGTAGCAGGGGATGGGAACAATGCACAGCCTTGGACAAGGATGCCCTGAGCCAGTCTCCGGGTAATTTCTGAGCCGTCCACCCCACTTTGGGCATAGAGAACCTGGACTCGAACAGAAAGTAAGGCGGGTTGTCCAGCCTCTAAACACTGGACTTTTAGGAGCACATCTTAGCTCTCAAGAGCAGGGAGTAAGCCAGAATGTTAGAACATCATGTGTGATTGGAAGGCGTTTCAGCAGCGCTCAGACCTCCTCAGCATGGGCACTGGGCTCCTTGCTACTGCCCAGCCCATGTGTACTCTCTCCTTTCTTGTAAAGACCCTCTACTTTGTGCTTCTCCAGTTGCCAGAGAGCTCTTTCTTGTTTGAACTTGAACCACCACCATGTGACTGTTATCCCAGAACCTAAATCTGTCTAATACTACATTAGGGATTGAAGAAGAGAAGGGAGAGTTGTTATTACTTTTAGGCACTATGATTGATTCTATTAAAACCCAAATAAATATAGGCATATTATTATAAATCATAGAACTTACTGAAATCATCAGATAGAATATTATGTATAAAACACAGCTGTATGCTAGTGGCAGACATTCCCCCCCAAGGTATAACTAAAGAACACAGTAATATCAGTATCATAGAATATCAAATATTGAATTAATATTTTTAAAAAGATGTATATGATCTCTGTGGTAAGAGTTATAAACTTCATTAAGATGTGCTTTGAAACACCCCTTCATCATAAAAGTCCTGGGGGATCTAGGAATACAGGAGGCATGTCTCAATTAATAAAGCAATATGCATCAAGTCCACAGTCAACATCATGCTAAGTGGAAAAAAAAAGCAAAGTATTTTCACAAAAATCAGGAACAAGATAAGGATGCCCACTGTCTCCAGTCCTGCTCAATACAAGTCATGAGGTCTTGTTAGATCAAAAAGACAAGAGAAGGGGTACAAGTAGGAAAGGAAGATGTCAATCTCTTTAGTTGTAGAAGATGTAATTCTTTGCATAAAAGATCCCAAAGACTATCAGAAAAGTCCTACAGCTGATAAACACAGTTAGCAAAGAAGCAAGATACAAAATTAACATAAAAATCAGTAGCCTTCCTGTATACTAGTGATTCCCAACCTTCCTAATGCTGTGACCCTTTAGTACAGTTCCTCATGCTGTGGTGACCCCAGCCATAAAATTATTTTTATTGCTACTTCATAACTGTGATTTTGCTACTGTTAGGGATCATAATGTAAATATCTAATATGCAGGGTATCTGATATGCAACCCTTGTGGGGGCTGAGACCCAGAGGTTGAGAACTTCTGGTCTAGGCTACTCTTAAGGATGTCTTTAAGCTTTATGGGGATCCCCTTAAAAACAAAGGCAAATGACCACCCCACCTGCATGTTCTCCCACAACACACATAGCAAGAAGACAAACCTTTCACCACAGCCTCAACAACAACAACAAAATCATGGGATAAATCTAACCAGGTCAAAGACATAAATGAAGTGGTGTACTGTGTTCATGGATAGGGTAGCTGTGATAAATTCAACAATTCTCCCAAAATAATTGCATAGATCTAGTGTACTTTCAGCCAAAATTTCATGGAATTTGATGGAAGTTTTCTAAACTACACATGGAAAGTGAAGGACCAAGGATAGCCAATACTTCTGAGGTAGGGAGGGAAATCTTCCTATTACATTGTAATGGTTGATACTGACTGTCAACTTTCCAAGAAGGTTCTAGAATCAACTGGAGTCAAACCTCTGAGCATGCCTGTAAGGGAGTTTCTAGATTGAGTTCCTTGAGATAGGCTTATCCTACATGTGGGTGGCATCATTCCGTGGACTGAGGTCCCAGACTGAAGATAAAGGAGACTGTGAACTAAGCGTCAACTTTTATGTCTTTCTATTTCCTGATTGGATGCAATTTGATCAACTGCCTCCCTCATGGACCTGACATCATGTCTTCCTCACTATGATGTATCCTCAAACTGGAAAATAAACCGTTCCTTTCTAAGGTTGCCTTCGTCATGGCTTTTGTTATAGCAATGAGAAAAGGAACTGAAACCCATACAATGGGATCATCGCAAAATCGTACAACCAGGGTGATGTAAGATGTACTGGTTAGACAAGTGGGTGCCTGGAGTGGGGAGAGAACTGAGGCGGCTTGTGCATGGGTGGAGCAGACTGTCTATCAGTGGGAGAGGGGAACTGATAGGATGGAGCTAGAAAAGGGGTGGGCATTGTGTGGAAAAGTGAACGCCACTGTAGGAGATCAAGTTCAATGTCAGAAATGAAAGACAAATTCCAAGTGGAAAACACAAGTGACTCTCCCTTAGAGTTTGGGAGGGGGAAAATGTTCACAAACACAGCACATGAGGTTTAGATCAGGGTCCCAGCAAGAAGCAGAGGACACAGGAGGGATTATGGCGAAGTTGAAAGAGATGTTATGTAAAAGCCGGTGCAGGATTTAAAGAGCCCCACACAGCATGTACAGCTCCGGAGCACACTGCCTAGGAGTCCTGCAAGAACAGCTGTCCTCCAGGAAGCCCAGGCCCGCATCCCCCTCACCCTGCTCCAGGCTCTGCCCAGATGAACCCCTCAAGAGTCCAGTCTATCCCAGTCCTAGGCCCAGGGGGATGCAGAGGACAGGGGGTGGCTGTGGAAGTGGGAAAGAAAGGTTTAAGTGGAGGATGTTTGTCCTTTGTGAGCAAATTGTCAACAGGGAGAAATGTTTAACACTCAAAGTCAGGTCATGAGGTTGCATAGGGGACATCTACAAGTGGCCGGCAAGCTGGCAGGCATCTCAGAAAAGTGGGAAAACAGAACAGGAAACTCACGTGTCTGTCGATGGAGGCAGGGATGGGAGATCAGCCACAAGCAAGGGCAACTGGAGACCACAAAACAGAAGGGAGCAATGTACAGCTTCAGGCCCAGTTGAGAAAGATGAACCTCTACTTTGGGAACAGACTGCCCCATAAGT
This sequence comes from Ellobius talpinus, assembly GCA_001685095.1. NCBI lineage: Eukaryota > Metazoa > Chordata > Mammalia > Rodentia > Cricetidae > Ellobius > Ellobius talpinus. The sequence goes on along the minus strand of LOJH01014277.1, from coordinate 14,931 downwards.
TTGAACCCTGGGAACTACAGTTGGACTCCTTGGTGTGTATGCATTTGTCCATGGCAGCACGTTTCACACGCATGAGATCCAGGGAAGAATTCACACTGGTACTTTGGACCTAGCAGCACCATTGAGGCAGGATACAGCCATCAACACAAAGCAGCAGCCATGAAGGCTCCATCCCGTGAGAAAGAGGGAAAAGGAAGGCCAGCAATCAAAAGCAGCAGAAGCCCATGGCCCCTTCCATTCTGCTGAAGACGCCATGATGCAAACCCACCAGAGCCATGCAAGTCGGTTGGGGAGAGCAAGTGGGTGAGGTGAGAATAGCCAAGGGTGTCCCTGATGGGGAGGCGGCAACTTGGCTGGAGTCAAAGTCAATGCAGGCCACAACCAAGTTCTCATTGGCACCTTGGTTGCTTGCCACATCATTTAAGAGAACAAAAAATAAAGTAAAAAATACACGTGGCTTCCCTATGTGGACAGGCAAAGGGAGTAACCCTCTCAGGGCCTGTAGCAGGCCAGCCTGGAGGCTGAGAACCTAAGCTTGGAAGGAAGAGAGCTGTTTCCTGCAGAGGGAATCCTGGGCTCCATCTCCTCGCTACAGCCTGGGTCCAGCTTCCTCCCCACTCCAGAAGTCCCGCTGGTCTATCTGGGCCATCCTGGAAAAGCCAGTGTCCAAAATAGCTTGTGAATTCCTCGGGCTGGAGAAAGCTACGACCTCAAGCCACCAGATCTTTGGGGACTGTACAGATGTTCATGAGCAGGGCCTGTCTCTGATATCTGGCCTGGAAATCCCTAGACAAGAGTTCTGTGGAACGCTCCTTTTAGGGTATCGTGCTGGGACTGGGAGCTGTTCTCAGAGCAGTGAGGTTCCGGTGCAAGCAGCCAGAATTCCATGAGCAGGGTTGGAGATCTGGGCTTCCCTCTTCCTGGGATCTTAGACCATGTCCAAAATCCAAGTCAGGAGAAGGAGTGTGGCAACAATGTCTTATCACCCATCACTACCCTGAGACAGGCACCATCTCCAAACAGGCAAGGGAAGGAAGCCAGGGCTTAGCCAGGCACCACCTGACTTCTCTCCTCTTTGTTCGCTATACATGAGTCAGGGACTGCCAGGACTTTGCTGTCTCCATTTCCTTTCTTGCTCAGTTGAAGTTTGATAAATGAGCAACAACTTTACTGTGGAAGCTTCCGGTTTGGCAGGGGCCTTAATGTGTCCAAATGTGCCCCCAGGGCTGAAGTTTTAGCACAGCCATTGGGGGAGTCCCTGGGGAACTGTCATGGTGAGGGTGTCTACAGTCACATTTACACACCCCTGGTCTCTCTCACACACACAGCCACACACTTATACACACAGTCACACACATTGGCACACCACAAACCGTCTCACACATACAAGGAGTCAGAGTACTGCCTGTGGCCCTAGCCAAGAGTGTGGGGTCACATTCTTCATTGCCCAGTGACCTTTGTCTATGAATAACCATAATAATGCTACAGCAATTGACTGCGGTTTGCAAGTAAAGTTGCTTTGCAAAGTAAATTTTATCCAGAATGGGAATGCGCAAATATGAGACTACTATCATTGAAACTTGACTGTATTTTAAAGGAAACGTCAGAGAGGCCAGAGGATTGTGGAAAAGCAACGTTGTCTGTCTCTTCTGCTGCCACAGGGTCCCCAGGTACTGTGCAGCAGGCCTGTGAGTACAGTGAGATTTCATTTGTATTTTCATAAATAAAGCTTGCTGAAGATCAGAGAGTAAAACAGCCACTCTGTTCAGCCATACGGACTAGGCAGTGGTGGCACACACCTTTAATCCCAGTAGCCACACTAGTTTGCCATAGAAACCGGGTGGTAGTGATGCAAGCCTTTAATCCCAGAAACAGAGAGGACTATAAGATGGGAGGGGACGGCTCTCACACACAGTCTTGTTCTGAGATTCCTGGAATCAGGATTGCCATATCGTACTGAGGTAGAGGTAAGAGCCAATGGCTGGCTGTTTTACTTTTCTGACCTTCAGGTTGAACCCCAATTTCTGTTTCTGAGTTTTTATTATTCCTGCTATATGTGAGGTAAACTGAACCCTTCCGACCATTCAGAGATGCTGCTGAGCTGGGTAACGCAGTAGAATTTAATTCTGTAGGGAAGGGCCCTAGTGCTGAGTCCATAGCCCAGAACTGAAGGGCAGGAAGAAGAGAGCCTGCCACCTCACCTCTAGTCAGGTCACAGTGTCTTCTAGACAGCTTTTATCTTCAAGTTACAGGTATGTTGCTCCCATCTCATGAACACTGAGTTAATGGGGCCAGTTCCAAGCATCCCCCTCATTGCCCAATGCTAAATGCTATCTTTAAAGGAGAAACAAAGGCACGATTTGTCCCCAGATGAATCATCTGCTGTCCCGGGGGGGGGGGATAGCTCATTTTTAAGTAGCCAGGATTTCTTCAAGGTCACTGTGACTTTTGTGGGCTAATAGTGCTATGTTACTGCGTGGGACCTGACAGAACAGAGACCTACATAGTCTGGCGCTCTTGAAGTTTGAGTTGGTGTGGAGGTTCTGGCATTCACAGAGACTTGCAGCTACAAACCACGTTTGTAGCGGCGTAGCTAAAGCTCTTCCCTGTGGGCACCAGTGAGCATAGACCAGGTAGGGGGAAGAGCCCTGGAGCCAAGGACCACCCACCTTCTTGGACACTTGAGCAGCCCTGTTCAGCCCTGGCTTGCTGGCTGGGGAATTCACAATGGAGGGATGCGCCTGACCCTGCATGCCCGTTGCCATGGCAGCCACCCCATGCTGGTGGGCTGCACAAGGGCTGGATTCCTGACATAGCTAGGAGCCCAGGTGGGGGTGGGGGTGGCTGGAGCCTGGACACTTAGAATGTGGTTTCTCAGAACCCAGCATGGGCTGCCCACTCTTCCACCTCAGTCTCTGCCCTTCCCCCACTTGACGCCCAGCTCATCTTTAGTGGACATGGGGATGAAATCGGGAAGTGTGTGTGTGTGTGCGCGCGCGCGCGATATGTAGAAAGTGAAGTTTCTCTCCATCTGAGACTGCATGGATGGGCTGCAAGGTCCCTTGGTCACAGACCTTGCTATCCAATTGAGCAGGATCCAGCTGTCTGTGATGAGGCAGGCACACTGCCCTCCTGGCTACTGTGGAGGAAGGCATTCAACTGTGGGTAGAATCTAATCCCAGGTGTTCCAGGAGCATGGACTTAAAGCAGCCCTGGAGGGCTGTAGGGAGGCCACCATGCCTGCTCCTTTCTTCTGTGACTTGTCAGGGGTCACCTTCCTGGAACTGGAAGGGCACAAGGCAGCAGAAAACAAGACCTTGTGTCTCGCACCTTCCTTCCCCGGACAGGGACAGCTGAAAGTTTTTGCCCTGTATTAGGGTTTCTAGTGCTGTGATAAACCGTGACCAAAAACAAGTTAGGGAGGGAAGGGCTTATTTCAGCTTCCAGTTCCACAGTACAGTCCACCACTGAGGGAAGTCAGGGCAGGAACCTGGAGGCAGGAGCTGATGTAGAGGCCGTGGATGGGTGCTGCCGACTGGCTTGCTCAGCCTGCTTTCTAACAGCACCCAGGACCATCAGCCCACAGTAAGATCGGCCCTCCCACACCCACGTCAATCAAATAAATGAACCACAGTCTTGCCTAAGAGTCACGGGGGGGGCATTTTAGCCATTGGCGTTCCCTCTTAGAAAATGACTAAAACTAGCTGGCAAGTCACCCCAGGCTCTCACCAGCCCACTGCCCCTGCACCTGTTTTAGGTCCAGTCATCCCTTCTCCTCACAGTTCAGGTACAGCAGCGTCTCTGTCCGTCCAACAGCACCCCATCTCTGTCTGTCCAACGGCACCCCACCTCTGTCCGTCCAACGGCACCCCACCTCTGTTCGTCCAACGGCACCCCATCTCTGTCCGTCCAACAGCACCCCGTCTCCACCCCTTCCTACCTCCAGCCTCATCTCTCACCCTTCTCTTTCCTGGACACAAAGAGATGGTCACAAGCCCTTAGATTCTAAGGCTTAGAATGTTGCAGAACACAGAGATGATCCATAAGGCCAACAGCACTACACCACAGAGTGAGGGGACCTGCACTCGTCCTGCCCCTGTGGCTTGACCAGGTCACCAAACTCCAAAGGGACAGAGCCTGGCTGCCAGCCTCCCTTCTGACTTCTGTACCCTGTCCCTTCTTCCGGAGTATGGGAAACAGAACTTGTGGAGAACAGACGGGTCCACTGAAGATTCCCTGCAGGAGACAGGGCTCTGGCCAAGCTGCAGGGACCTTGGAAGACAAAGGCAGAGCCCTCTTCTTTTTGGAGGTACCGATGCCTCAGAACTTAAGTCTATTTTCTCATTCCTAAGAAAGCACATTTGGCTAGAGAAAGAAAAAATGAAGGCAGAGGATTAAGTCAACTAAGAGCTATGGGTAAACAAACAAACAAACACACACAAAGCACGCAAGCCTTCATGGGACTCACAGGAGCTCTGCGTCTTGTTGTCCACTCCTGGCAGCTGCCACTCATCTAAGTGATAGGCATAGCTTTCAGCCTCTCCCAGCATCCTGGGTTCCCCTTTGCTTCCCTAGTGCAGCTTCCCGACACCCACATCACGGGTGGCTGTGCTATTGTTGGCGTGGCTGGCACCCAGTCAGACACATCATTTCAGGGACTGTGTCAGCACCACTATTTGGCTTTTTAGTTCACTAAAATGTTTTCCCTCTTAGACCTGAAGATAGCTGCCCTAGCTCTCAGAACGTCTACCGTGCTAGATGCAGATCCCTCGTCTTGCCAGCGATGGCAGGGACGAAGGACAGCTCAACACTGTCACCCAAGCAGCCTGCGGGGTTCTGTACAGAGAGCTCCACTAACACCAAACCCAGACTTTTGGCCTCCACATGGAAAAGAATTTCAGCATGAAGCAAGTTATTTAGAACTTTGTTTTTGCGTATGTATATTTGTGTGTGTGTGTGTGAGAGAGAGAGAGAGAGAGAGAGAGAGAGAGAGAGAGAGAGAGAGAGAGATTGACATCCACTGTCTTCCTCGATTTCTTTCCACCTTGTTTTTTGGGACAGGGTCTCTCATTGAACCGAGAGCTCACCCGCCAATTGGCTACACCGGCTGACCATTGAGCCCCAGGGATTCTCCCCTCTCTACCTCCTCAGTGCTGGGATTAAAGGTGCGCATCGTCCTGCCCAGTTTTTTGTTTTGTTTTACAAGGGTTTTGGGGAATCTGACCCAGGACCTCATACTTGCATGGCACACGCATTTACTGACTGAGCCATCTCCTCAGGACATCACACTTGCAGGACACAGGCATTACTGACTGAGCCATCTCCTCAGGACATCACACTTGCAGGACACAAGCATTACTGACTGAGCCATCTCCCCAGCCCTCCACTGTAGTCACACATAGGAATTAAAGTTATTATCTTCAAAGGGTTTCTAAGGAATTTAAGTGAAATAGGTACAGGATCTTTCCCAAGGGCACCTGGCATGATTACAATTGCTAAGTTCAAACCCTAGATCTCAGAAGTTCAGGAAGCTAGGGTATCTCCAATGTAAACAAGTTAGCAGTCTTATTTGTGACATTCCCAGAAAGTGTCTGGGGAGGGGTGGTGTCCTACCCAGAATACCCATTCAGGACTTAGGCCTAGATCATTGCTATTTTAATAAGAAATCTTTTTCTACAAAAGGAATGCTATTGCTATATTAGCAGCATCATAGCAAATGGTGCTAATATGTGAGAATTCTCACTTGTAAGAGGCTTCTAACAGATTCCAGGGTGAGGGCTCTCCCCCCATCCCATGCCCTGTAATTTTTCTTTCTTTCTGTTCTGCATCTACCTGATCTCCCAGAGCTGAGGCAGATGTGTTTTTCATAGACTGAGCATCAGGACAGGAGGGCTGTGCCGGTCCATGCATGGAGATGGCACCCGGAAGTTCTTGCCTCTTCTGCCCACCACGTGGGGCCTCGTCCATCTGGCTACACACAGCCTTCCTCTCTGTTTAATGGGTCACTGCGGCCAGTTCGGCTCATGGCACTGAGCAGACTGAATCCCATCACAACCTGGAACCCCCCACCGGGACTGTCCATGGGACAGTCAGCGCAGATGACAAACCCTGCAGGAGCCCCTGTCTAGCAAGCGCAGGATGAGGGCCACAGGGAAAGTCCTAAACATTCAATTATGTCTTCCACTAGCCCCTGAGGGCTTCCAGAATCTGAGATTGTCGGAGTTGGCCACACCTTGAGGGCAAAGCTCAGACTCAGTGAAGAGCCTGTTTCTGGAGTGTCTCAGATTTCACCATTGTGGCTATCACCCTGAGCTACATTTTCTACTTCAGGGGCTCATGCTAACCCCTGTATCATGGCTAACTGTGGGCCTCCCAGAATTCAGTTCTAGGAGTACTAGGACCTAGGTTCTATGCCATCGAAGAGATGGCCCTATCCCCTTCTGGGGATTGACTTGGTCACTCCCTGCAAGGCAGAATAAGCAGATCAGTGGGGGACTGTGGCCTTCTAAGAACTCATTCTTGTGGGATGGATACTGTTGCCCAGGCCCTGCAGAGAGCCACTGAAGGCTTGGTGCTGTCAGGATGGGGTTCCACTAGAGAGCTGGTCGATCTGCTAGTGTTGGTCTTCCCAGAGGAAGGCTGCTGTGAGATAATGCTCCTGTACACTGTGAAGATTTGTCACTCGTATTGCTTTAATAAAATATTGGCCAGTACCGGCGAGAAGTACAGGTAGGGCAATCAAACTAGGAGAATTCTGGAAGAAGAAAGGCAGAAAAGCAGTTGCAAGCCAGACACAGAGGAAGATGAGAATGTTTTACTGAGAAAAAGTACCAAGCCACATGGCTAAACATAAATAAGAATTATGGGTTGGTCGGGCAGTGGTCGCACACGCCTTTAATCCCAGCACTCGGGAGGCAGAGGCACTTAGGCTGATCTCTGCAAGTTTGAGGCCTGCCTGGTCTACAAGAGCTAATTCCAGGACAGGCTCCAAAAACTACAGAGAAACCCTGTCAAAAAAAAAGAATTATGGGTTAATTTAAGATGTAAGAGCTAGTTAATAATAAGCCTGAGCTATTGGTCAAGCATTTATAAGTAATATTAAGCCTCTGTATGGTAATTTGAGAAGTGGCTGCTGGGTATTTGGGACTGAGTGGCTCTGAGACAGGAAACTTTCACCTACAATGAACAGACCATACAATGTGTTTTTAAAATTCATGATGTTTTAAGTTTACAATTTTGTGTTCAGCCACATTCCTAACTGGCCTGGGTCCATGTGGTCCATGGGCTGCAGGCTGGACATGCTGGGGGGAGCATCTGCTGGTTCTCACATGGTGGTACAACAGCTATAGAAAAGGAACGTGTATATGAACAAGTGTCAGTGTGTGTGGAGGAGAAAGAGAGCAATAGATAGAATAGGTGAGTGAATGGACAGGAGAGGCTGAGATAGATGGAATCTGTCTTACTGTTCCATTACTGTGAAGAGACATCATGGCTACACCTCATAACAGTTCCACTCCCTATGAGCTGATGAGGGTCATTTTCATTCAAACTACCACAGGATGTACAGTGAGCCAGATGGTTCCCTTCCGTGAGTGTTGCTAAGAAAGGAGAGCCATTCTGGCTGCTGGAGGAGCTGCTCCTCTAGGTCCTACCTGGAGGAGGGGAGGGGAGGGAAGACACCTGGTAGGTAGCAGACTTTAAATGCCTTGGGCCTGAGACCCCAGGTCTGCTGTCATGAACAGAGGGCTTAGAGAAGTGAGGCCCGGCAGCGGCCTGCTGTCGTGTGTAGCACAGAGTGTGAGCATATACGTCAATCAAAACCAACTTCTCAGCCTAGACAAATGGCTGAGCCTGGGTTTGAGATTCTCTACGCGGCTGGCTTTAGAGGTTCAGCAGGAGGTTAGCTTTAGGATTTGGTTTATTTATGAAGTCAGTAGGATAACAGCTTGGGGGCTTCCTCCAGAGTTCTATGTCCTAGAGTGTAAGGGGAGGCCCCTCATTGCTTCACCACTGTGCAGACATTGGTGGGGGCCTCCTGGAAACGCGGCTTTTATTTTGTAGCAAAGCAAATGTTTTAATGTTTTCTTTCCTTCAACAAATAAACACCAGCTTCGACATATGTCTGAGGAAGACTACAATAATAAACCCACATACTGGTGACGAACAGGAGGAACCGCTCGCTCTTCACTCTCCCAAAAGTCAGGTCCCAGAGAAGTCTCAGAACTTAGGCTCACTGTAGATCCCTGGAAAACCAAGATGGTCCTGTGTTTTTGTGACATTGAGTTCTTTTCTCCAACCCAGGAGGATCTGGTAGAGTGGGAATCTGGAGCCTGATTCTCCACTCTCAGCTCCAAGGAAAAGGCTCTGTACAAAGCCAGTACCACATATTTTAGCTATGCTTTAAAAAAAAATACAAGACTGTGATATTGACACCCCCCCCACACACACACACACACACGCACGCACGTACGCACCTCATACCACCCAGCCATGTCCCCTCAACACCCACCTCACACCTACTCATATCACATATGCCTACCTCACACACACACACACACACACACACACACCTCACATGCACCTACCTTACATGCATGGCAATGCTTGTCAGACAAGTGGCAGCCCCAGCCGGTTCTTGCCTTGAAAGAAACATACAGTGACTACGCCAGCATTGTTCCTGCAGGTGCTGAGTGCTCTTGGGCCTCATGTGGTCCCAGAATCCGGTTCCCAGACCCTCTCAAACCGAGAGCCGGTACTTCTTGGGTTTCTACTGCTACCTGTGACTCAAAAGCATCCAAGTTGCTGTTGTAGAGGTCAAAGCTCTGCCTAGGGAAGTCTCACCAGTGATGCTAGGTCCCCACCAATCATGACATGGTTGACGCTGAAGGCTGAGTCAGGGCTCGGAGTCACGCTGCTGTTGGGAAATCTGCTAAGTGACTTCCATTCTTTCTTTCCCAATTTTCAATGTGTTCTTTCTTTCCCATTTTTCAATGTGAGGTTGGAAAAAGTATGGGAAAGAGAAAAATTAATGTTGAACTTCTCCAATGTGGA
>LOJH01014276.1:0-24234 GCA_001685095.1 Ellobius talpinus | reverse complement strand
TGTGCCAATGAATTCAAGTGTACTTCCCACTTAAAGAGAAAATATTTCTAAGTGGTTGAGGAGAGCTTGATCAGACCTACAGCAGCGCATATGGTCAGACTTCAAATGGTCACGTGGTGTCCTCCAACTCATGATCCTAGAACCAACCAGTTTGACTACTAAACTGGCAGTCACCGCACAACACTGTGCCTCTAGGGAAACCATTAAACATCTTACAGCCTGGAATCTCACACAGGGATCAGGAGAGTCAGTAGTCTGCCCTCCCAGCCTCCAGTCTCCTCCCACTGGGCTGCTCAGGAACCAAGGAACCGTGGACTTCTTGTCACCCAGAGGGCACAGTCTGTCCACTTGCCTAGCTATTAGCCACTCCACCTATGAGATACATGAGTAGCATGTGGCATTCTGAGATTTCATCCCCAAGTAGAGTCACTCATAGCAGCCTCCATCCCACCAAAAGCCACCTGAGGACTATGACGAATCCTGTGCCTTGAACCCACAGACATTTTCCATTTCTGCTATGACTCTATCCTCTGCCACCAAAAGATTTCATGTAGAACCCAGCAAGTCTTTGCTCCACTTCTGAAGACTATCTGGGAGAATATTCTAATATTACAGAAAGTTTGCTCCTGGGCTCAGAATTTTCACTTACCCCAATCTATGCTGGAACCCTTTTCTGATACCCATTCACACAACACAGTTTCCCCTAATTAGAATGCAAAGCACTATTGACCAATCCACGAACTTACAAAATCGAGTAACTACAATTATATACAAATGCCCAATCAACCAAGGTGAAACCAAATATCCTTATCAAGAAAGTAAAACATCAATCTAACTCTAGATGCTTGGATCTCATTGCAAAAAAATCAAACAACATGTAAAACAAAAACAATATGCTTGCTCTAGAAACTAGAAAATCACTGTAATATCCCATGATGAAAGTAGCTTAGTAATAAAGCAATGATTTCGAAATGGTAATTATAAATACATTAAAGAAACTTAAAGTGTATACAACTAATGTCAAAATAAAGAACTCAAAATGAAAGTAAATGAAATAGGGACAACAATTCAAGATTTTGAAAGTAGAATTAATAATGATTGAAATATCTTTAAAAACTAAAATAAAATGAAACTCAAAACAACAACAACAGATACCCTTATGAAATCAAAGAAAAGCCTCATCAGTAATAGTTGTATCAAGTAAAACAGAGAATATCTGATATTGGAGACAAAATAAAAGAATTGGATTACTCAGTCAAAGATGTTAAATCTAAAAGCAAAAAAAAGACCAAAAGCAAAAACAAATTACCACCTTGGAAAAAGCAGGAAATGTGAATTACAGGTGTAGAAGTAAAAGACACAGGAAACATTATGAAAAAAAATTTGGAAGAAAATTTTCTAATCTAAGAGACACCTATTTATGCTTCAAGAGACAAAAAAGAACACAAAATACACAGGACTTAAAACAAACCTCACAAGTCATATAATAATCAAATACTAAATGTACAGAACAAATAATGGACATTTAAAACTGAAAAACTGAAAGATCATGTCATATATAAAAGTAATCACTTCAGAATATCATATTACTTCAAAGGAGATGTTGGAAACCAGAAGACACTGGGATGGTGTTCTACAAGTTAAGAAAGAATCACAGATGCCAACCTAGATGATTATGCACAGAAAAAGTCAGTTATAATAGAAGATTTCCATGAGGAAAATAGATATGAGAGATTTATAACTAATGAGGCAGCTCTACAGAGGATACACACTAGAAGGAGCATATCAGTGTGACGAGATTAAACACACCCACAAGAACACAGACAAAAATAAACAGTTCCAGAACAGTTAAACAAAAATGTTCTTAAAAAGCACCAGCATAATAATATAACAGAAATCAATAAGCATTTTCAATAGCAATATTCACTGTTAATTGTTCCCAATAATATAACACATGGAGAAAAAAGTAGACGTGGTTATTATACCTTCCAAAATAGACTTAAACACACACACACACGCACACACATACACACACACCAGGAGAGGTTGGGGAAGATCTTTCATATTCATCAAAAGGGAAAAAAGAACATTTAAACACAGTGGTGCCAAATTTCATCAAAGAGATGCTATTCCATTCAAAACCTCACACTGAACTCATAACAGTGAGGGTGGATGACACCAAGATTCCACTCTCACCAATAAACAGTTAGCCAGACAAATGCTAAATAGAAAAAAATCTGCAATTAAATGACATTAAAAATGGATGCAAAAGATACTTTCAGAACATTTCAACTAAACACTAAAGAATACATTTTCTTCTTAGAAGAAAAGGAACTTTCTCCAAAATCAATCACATATGAGGAAATAAAGCAATCTCACTCAACAAATGCAAAAAAATTGAAATAACACCCTGAAATTCTGATAATGAATCAACAAATCTGAATCTCAACAGCAATAGAAACTGCAAAAAGTTTACAAATCATGGAAAAAAGACACTATTGAAAGAAAATTGGGCCAAGGGAAAACTCAAGTTAGAACTTTAAAAATTCTTAGAATTAGGTAAAAATTACTTAGAATTAACTCGAAATTAAAGTAAAAAATACAACATACAAGAATTGATATGACATAATAAAAATAGAAAGTTCATAGGACTAAAGACATCTTTCAAATTACTTGCAAAATCTAATATTAACTTACTGAGGCCTCTGAAGGCTTCGGAAATAGAAAAATAACAATTCTCCCAACCAGTGCATAAGAAGAGAAACTCAAAATAATGGCTGAAATTAATAAAATTGAAATATAAAAAATACAAAAAATAAATGAATTGAAAACTTAGTTCGTTATAAAGGATGACAAGATTGATAAACCTGCAGTCAAATTAACGAAAAGAGAGAAAGAACATAAATAAATAAAATCTGAAATGAAAAGAAAAACATACAACAAACACTAAGACTATTCAAAACACCATAAAGACAGTCTTTAATAAGTCATACTTTAATAATCTATATTAAACTGGGAAATATAAAAGAAGTAGATTAATGTCTAAACATATATTACCTAAATTTTTATATTTTTACTTATTTTTATAATTTTACATTCCAACCAGTTTTTTCTTCTACCCTTTCTCCTGTCCCCGCTCACCTTTCTCCTAAATCACACCCCACCAACTCCTCCCAATGAGTAAGGGCTCCCATGGGGAGTCAACAAAGTCTCGCACTTTAAGTTGGGTCAGGACCAAGACCCTCTCTACTGCATTAAGGTTGAGCTTGGCATCCCACCATAGAGAAAGGGATTTATGGAGCTAGCTCAAGCACCAGGGATAGATCCTGCTTCTATTGCCAAGGCTGCCTCAGATAGTCCAAGCTTCACCACTATCTCCCAATATGGAGGACCTAATTCAGTCCCATGGAGACTACACAGCTGTCCATCTAGCATTCCTGAGTTTCCATGATCTTGGTTCAGTTGTCTCTATAGATTTCACCATCGTGATCTTGACCTCCTGAGCTCATGCATTCCCTCCTTCCTCTCTTCGATTGGATTTCCAGAGCTTGGCCTGCATCTGGTCCCATCAGTTTCTAGATGAAGGCTCTGTGGTGATAGATGGGGTATTCACCAATCTGATTACAGGAGAAGGCTAGTTTGGGCACCCCTTCCAGTGTTGCTAAAATTCTTGGGAATTTCCCTAGGACCAGGTTTCTTTATAACCCCAGGATAAAGTAAATAATTTATAGATATCCATAATAACATATGAAACAGAAGCAATAATTGTTTTAAAAAATCTGCAAACTAAAAAGCATCTAGGTACTGATAGATATAATGGAAAATTCTTCAGTACTTCTAATGAGAGTTGAGACCAATATTTTTCAAAGCATTTCAGGATTACAAAAGAAAGTAACATTTTCAAATTCTTTTCATGAGTCTAGTATTACCTAATACTAAAATCATATAAAAAGCCAACAAATTAGAGCAATCTCTTTGTTAAAAGTATATCCAAAATTTCTTAATACATTTTAAAACAAGCTTTTAAAAAAATGAGTCTGTAAAATTATGAAAAAATATATAATTATAATAAACATAATAGTATTGAACTTAAAAGAATTGTAAACTGAATTTAAAATCCCACCAAAAGTATTATTTATAATACTTAATGCCAGAGATTCAATGATGGTTAAATATTTATAAATACAATCACATATATTAAAGGCCAGAAACCACACTAAAACCTCTGCGGATGCAAAAAATGCCTTTGACAAAGTCTACCAGCACTTCATGATAAAAGTACAAGAGAATCTAAGAATATAAAGGACATACTTTACATAATGCTGAAAATATATAATCCCATGTACAACATTAAGGTTAAAAATAAACACAAAGCATTTCCTCTAATATCAGGAGCAAGACAAGAATGTTCACTCTCTCTACTTCTGTTCAGTATATAATGCTTGAAGTATTAATTTTATGAATAGATAAGTAGATAAAAACACTTAAACAGGAAAGGAAGTAATGAAGATATCCTTATTTGCATTTAATATGATTCTGTATATAAAAGAGCCAAAAAAACTCTATCAGAAATCTCCTGAAGCAGATTAGTATATTCAGCAAAGTAGTAGGATACAAAATTTGTAGAAAAAAATCAATAGCCTTTCTATATACTAATAGCAAACATCCCAAGGAAAAAAATGAGGTAAATAATACTATTCATAATAGCCTAAAGTTTTAAATAAATAAATAAATTTAACTAAGGATCTGAAAGATCTGTATAATAAAATTTTAAGACATTAAATAAATAAATATGATATCAGAAGCTGAAAAGGCCTCCCATGATCATAGATTAGTAGGTTTAACATTGTGAAAATGAACATAGTGAAGTGGTTGGATACAAGGTTAACTTAAAATAATTATAATTTACAAATTATAATATACAATATACAAATAATAAATAGGTTGAGAAAGAAATCATGGGAGCTATACCCTTCACAATAACCACAAATAATATAAAATGTCTTGTGGTAACCAGAACCAAGCAAGTGAAAGACCTATATGACAAGAACTTCAAGTCTATGAAGAAAGAATTTGGAGAAGATATCAGAAGATGGAGAACTCTCCTATGCTCATGGATCGGTAGTATTAACATAGGAAAAATGACCATCTTATCAAACACAATCTATACATTCAAAGCAATTCCCACCAAAATTCCAACACAACTCTTTAAAGACCTTGAAAGAACAATACTCAGCTTCATATGGAAAAACCAAAATACCCATGCTAATTAAAACAATCCTGTATGATAAAAGAACTTCTAGAGGTATCACCATCCTGATTTCAAGTTATACTATAGAACTAAAGCAATAAAAACAGCATGCTATTGACATAAAACAGACAGATGGATCAATAGAATTGAATTGAAGACCCAGAGGTAAATCCAGACACCCAATTTTTGTCAAAGAAGTCAAATTACAAAATGGAATAATGGAAGCATTTTTAATGAAAGGTGCTGTGTTTTAGGGATTGTTGATGGAGTGAGGGCCTGCTTTTGGTCCTGGCTGCCTGGCTAGCTTAACCCCTGAAATAATCACAGAGAAGTTGTATTAATTAAATCACTGCCTGTCCCATTATCTCTAGCCTCTTATTGGCTAACTGTCACATCTTGATTTAACTCATTTCTAATAATTTGTATAACACCACGAGGTCATGGCTTACCAGCAAAGATTCAGCATGTCTGACCTGGCAGCTCCATGGTGACTCTCTCACTCTGCTTTCTTTTCCCCAGTTCTGTCTACCCCGCCTACCTAAGTTCTGTCCTATCAAAAGGCCAAGGCAGTTTCTTTATTCAACCAATGAAAGCAACATGTGAACAGAAGGACCTCCTACACCAGTGCTGGTATAACTGGATTCCAGCATGTATAATAATGCAAATAGATCCATATCTATCACCCTGCACAAAACTCAAGTCCAAGAGGATCAAAGACTTCAGCATAAACCCAGATACACTGAAGCCGATAGAAGAGAAAATGAGAAGTAACCATGAATGAATTGGCATGGGAGAAAACTTCCTAAATAGAACATCAGTGGCACAAACACTAAGATAAATGATTAATAAATGGGACCTTATGAAACTGAAAAGCTTCTGTAAGGCAAAGGACATTATCAGTAGGAAAACATAATTTCCTCACACAATAGGAAAAGATCTCCATCAACTCCACATCTGACAGAGGGGAAATTTCCAAAATATATAAAGAACTCAAGAAACTAGACACCAACAAACCAAATAATCCAGTTTTTTTTAAAAAGGGACAGATTTAAAAAGAGAATTCTCAACAGAAGATTCTCAAAAGTCCGATACTTATGTAAAAAATGTTCATCATCCTTAGCTATTAGACAACAGCAAATCAAATGACTTACACTTGTGAGAACGGCTAAGGTCAAGCACACAGTTGACAATTTATGCTGGAGAGGATGTGGAACAAGGGGGCATTCCTCCTTTGCTGGTAGAAGTGCAAGCTTATACAGCTACTTTGGAAATCAAAATTGTAGTTTCTCAGAAAATTGGAAACCAGCCTAGCTCAAGATCCAGCTATACCACTCTTGGGCATATACCCAAAGGATGCTCAATCATACCACAAGGACACTTGCTCAACTATGTTCATAGCAGTTTTATTTGTAATCACCAAAACCTGAAAACAACCTAGGAATAGATAAAGAAAATGTGGTACATTTTCACAATAGAATATTACTTGGCTGTTAAAAACAATGGCATCATGAAATCTGAAGGCAAATGGATGGAGTAAGAAAAAAAATTCATCCTGAGTGAAGTAACCGTGAGCCAGAAGACAAACATGATATGTTTTCACTTTTAAGTGGATATTAGCTAATAAGTAAAGAATAACCATGCTACTACAATCCACAGACCCAGAGAGGCTAAGTAGCAAGGAGGGTTAATGGAGGGGACATTGATTTCCCTTGGAACAGGAAATAAAAGAGACCTTATGGGTGGACTGGAGGCAGGAGGGCATGAGAACATGAAAGATCAGATTGGTTGGAGGGGCAGAGTACTGACAGAGATGACTGGAAGAGGTGACATTTCAGAATCAGATAGGAACCGGTGCAAGGGAATCTTCCAGGAATCTATAAGGTTGACCTCAGCTAAGACTCTTAGCAACAGTGGGTACACAACCTGAACTGGCCATCTACTGTGACCAGATTGGTAACTACCTCAATTGTCATCAGAGAGCCTTCATCCAGTAACTTATGAAAACAGATGCAGAGATCCACAGCCAAATACTAGGTTGAGCTCTGGGAATCCCACTGAAGAGAGGGAGGAGGGATTGTAGAAGCTAAAGGGGTCAAGGGCATAACAAACCCACAGAAACATCTAACATGGGCTCATAGGAGTTCACAGAGATTGAACTGACAATCAGGGAGCCTTCATGGGACTTACCGAAGACCTTCACATATATGTGACAGCCATGCAGCTTGGAAGTGGGACTACTAACAGGTGCAGGGACTGTACCTAATGCCTTAGCTGACTTTTGAGAACCTATTCCTCATACTGGGTAACCTTGCCCAGTTTTAGGACAAGGGAAAGTGCTTATTCTTACTTCAACTCAATATGCCATGCTTTGTTGATACCCATGAGATATCAGAGTATATTTGGTAAGTAGGGAGATTTATTAACAGGAGGTTGGGTAAGTAGGGAGATGGTTGGGTATTTGGGAGGAGCTGAAGTACGGATGAATATGATCAAGATGCATTGAATGGAATTCTGAAAAAAAAAACAAAACATTGTTTTTTTAAAAGGGGGCTTGGTCAAGCATTATTAATGCTCATTTGTTTTTTACTGGTTAATTTGATGATTCTTTAATATTTTTATATATTTTGGATTCAAGATCTAACTATATAGCCCGGACAAGTTTTATACTTAAGATCCACCTATCTCAGCCTCCTGAGTACTGGCGCTGCAGGTAATGCACCACTGTGTCCTCTAATTTTTAATCTTTCTCTATTTAATTTTCCTTTCTTTTAAGTAATTTTTACCTTAGAATATAAAGCAATGAATTTAATTGTGGTATTTCATACCCATGTGTCATTGTAGTCAAACCCAATTTACATTCCCCAAAGCACCAAGCTGTGCTGGCCCTCTTCCTTCTAGACAGTGTCCTGGTGTGCGTCAGTATCACGTGTGTTCTTTCTCTCTTCCTACTTCCATTCTTTCTTCAAACCCCTTCTCATGATACACTTCCTAGTGTTATGACCTACACACATATAGGCACACTGTGTACCAAGTTTGAACTACACAGTCTGCATATAAGAGAAGACATAAAGCATTTGTATTTCCAGCTCAGGCTTATTAAATTTAGCATCGTAATGTCCAGTTTCATCTGCTTTTTCTGCTAATGTTATTATCGCACTTTTCCATACAGCTGTCTACAAATTCCACTGTGTATATGAAATATTTCTTGTTTTATAGATAAAAAGATTAAATAAACAAAATAGGTGACAAATGATTCATAAGTATTTGCTAACTATAAACCTATCATTTGTGAAAGTGTAACAATTAGTAAAAAGAAGAAACTCAGTTTCTGTTTTTAAGACTTCACAATATAATGAAAATGTCAAGGCAATTAACTGTCTCATTTTGTTGAGTTTTGTAATGTAGATTAGTCTGACTCCCCCTTCAGGATGTGATGCTTCCCATCTGACAGTCTCAACCAGAATCAAAAGATTCTATGATGTACACATGGTGGTAAAAGATGCTTATTGCCAGGTACTGTGATAGGTGGACTGTTTGTATTAACTCTTTTAGACCCTGCAACATCTGACAAGGATTAAAATAAAATTGAATTTAAGGTGTCACACGGTGTGAGACATGACATCATGCTCCACACCACTAAGAAATCACATTGCGAGTTAAATTATGTCATTCTATTACAACACTTCCCTTGATTTCAGAGACGTTAATCATGAATGTTTGTGTTTCTTTTTTAAATTAATTTTAAAAACTATCTTTTCTCATTTGACATACCAATCCCAGTTCCTGCTCCCTCCCCTTCTCCCACCCCATCAACTCCCCCCATCTCACCTTCCATGCACACCTCAGAGAGGGTAAGGCTTCTCATGGAAAGGGAACAAAGTCTAGCATCTTGCTTTGAGGCAGGACCATGGTCTCCCCACTATATCTAGGCAGAGCAAGGTATCCCTCCGAAGAGAACGGGTTCCAAAAAGTCAGAACAAGCAGCAGGGATAAATCCTGGTCTCACTGCCAGTGGTCCCACAGTTTCCCCCAGCCATACAACTGTCACCCACATTCAGAGGGACAAGTTTGGTCCTATGCCGGCTCCCCCACTGTCAAGTCAGTGTAGGAGAGCTCCCATTAGATCACGTAATCTGTTTCTGTGGGCATCCCCATCATGGTCTTGACCCCTTTGCTCCTATTATCGCTCCTTCCTCTCTTCGACTGGACTTTGGGAGCTCAAGACAGTGTGCTGCTGTGCATCTCTGCATCTGCTTCCATCAATTGCTGGATGAAGGCTCTCCCGTGACATTTAAAATAGTCATCAATCTGACTACAGGGCAAGGCCAGTTCAAGCCCCCTCTCCACTATTGCTTAGGGTCTTTGCTCCTGTCATCCTTGTGGATTCCTGGGGATTTCCTTGGTGCCAGGTCCCCATAATGGCTCGCTCTATCAAGATATCTCTTTCCATGGTCTCGCTCTATGTCCTTGCCCCATCTTGACTATCCCATTCCTTCAATGTTTGTGTTTCTTAAGCTCACTTTTCAGGTGAGGCACCTAGAGGGAAAATGGGTGACTCTTCTCATCCTAGTTACTAAACTAGAAGCTAGCAGAATAATAAGTCTAACTTCAAAATACTTAATCTCAAAAACTGAGCTCTCCTAAATACAATGTTTAAAAATTGGAAGAGCATTTTTAAAATTTATTTTCCCAGGACAAATGAAGGTATTGGTTGTAGACCAGATGGCAGGAAGCAAAGTTACAGGATACTAGTAGTTACCACAGAGAACTGATTTTCTTTCTGTGCCCACTGAATTATTTTTTTAAAAGTTCCAGGTATTTCTACTGTATTAGGGCTTTTCATACTCCATTTTACTGCCTCCTAACAATGAATTGAAAGAGAGGTCAAGTAAGACCAAGAGCAAGAACAGGCGATAATCATGTGTTGATTTAGAGTTAATAAGTACCACATTGGCAAAGATATCTTTACAGTAAACATATGTTTGGATAAAAACAATAAAATCTCCTAGATTTTAAGAGGTTCTGCAATGTGTTTATATGTTTATATTCTAGAGTGGGATTCATATTTATAAATTCATATTTCAATCCCCTCAAGTCTATTTGCAAATACCTATTTCCAAAAATTTGGAAAAAGAATATGAAGTAATACTGGGAACAGCTATGTTTGTCCCCATTACTTAGGTCGTTTCCTATGAAAAAATAGGAGAGTCTGTGAACAACCTCAGGACCAAAGACAGCATTGTCTACTCCTTCAGACAATGCTTTCCACAATGTTTCTATAAAGCAAGGCAATGATTCTTTTCACTATCATCATCAAAGCACTTTGTGTTATTGGCAAGTCCAAACGTGTTTTGTCTAAAAGTATACTGTTCAAATTAAGAGTTTCATAAGCCAGAATCATTGGAAGAATGCAATCCTTCGGGATTTTCAGTGTAAATGGAACTGAACCAAGTCTTCATATCTCAGTGGATCGGACACGATGGAACTTTATGTATTTTAGAGAGCGCTGACTGTAAGAGACAGATCTACAGTTTGTTAACTTTTTTAAGACAGAAGAGAACTTGTCGACTTTCACTTGATTATTGTTAACCAGGCTCCTTGGAAGTGAGATTTTAAGTTATTTTTTGAAACCCACTTTGGATAAAACTAAAGCCACCCTACAGCATATGTTTTGGTTTATCCGGTACCACAGAATTTGAGTCTCAGAATGAAACTTCTTTGCCCACATTGTGCTCAAACTGACTTTAGTTTTATAAGTTAGAATGTATTTCATACTAATTGTAATTGCTTCATGGATCTCCTTCTCTATAATAGAAGTATTATTTTAAAATGTTAAGAAACTATATGTAAAAAGTCATTGAAAATGAAAAAGTAGCAATTTGATTACCCATAATTTGTATTTCATATCAAAGTATAAAAAAATTTCTATTTGGATGTAATACTAGCAAAGTCTCAGAATGGAAGAAAAGAGGCAAAGGGCAGAGGGAAAAATGAAGTGTCTGTGTAAAACAGCGATTGTTTACTTTAAACGCAAGGGATATTCCTTTGAAGTGAATATTGTACTAAGTGTTAAGCCAAAACCAAAATTATATGAATGGAAAGAAAGGAAAGGCTTGGAGTCCCAGTGGATTTTTAAAATTCCTGTGGAAAGTTTGATAGGCTGTCTTTCTTTTCATAAATAAACTATTGTGGTTTTAAGACATGTGTTGTGTCTTGGTTTATTTAATTCTGAATAGCAGAAAAAAGAGTCTCTTGATGGGTAATAAGCAATATATTGATATTTAAAGCCAATACAGCAGATCAAGTTTAAATTAAAAAGGCCCTGCCTCAGAATAAAAAACAAAGACATTGTGTTTGTACAAGAAAAATGTCAAAGACATCATGTTTGTGCAAAAAAAGAATCCAGCTACTGTAAAAATTATTTAAACTAAATTATGACAAGAAAAATGTTCTTCAAAACACAGATATACTCAACATTGTTTGATCCTAACACTATTAAAGGCTTTCACTGTTGTTATAGAGGCAAAATATGCAGTTCAAAATCATTAGCATGGAGGTGTTTTTAGTCCAGTGTATATTGATCTGATCTGATTCATACACTAAAATGTTCCTAATAGTTTTACTGACATATTCCAAAGAACCTATGACAAAATTGAATATGGAAAAGACATTATTGCTTTTTACTTAGGTTGTTTTGCTTTATACAAATGCTGAGACTTCATTTTAATTCTACATTAGGTATTTTAAGAATGCTCTTTAAATATACAGACAGCATTTTTTTATTTTTACAGCAACTATGCAAAGTCCTCCTAAACATCACTTATACACATTTATCATGTGTATTCATGTATGTGCAGGAGAAGATTGTCCTTCAGTAGTCATTGGGACTGATTCTACCAGAAATACTTTACATTAAATGCTAAAATATTACATAAATATTTACCTAGTTTATAACACCCAATTGAATGTATTTGCTATATGAGTAGCAGTTATTCTGCATTGTTCATGGAATAATGTAAAGGAAAAATTCTTCTATCTGCTTGGTACAAATGCATATTCTCAAATGTTTATTCATATTTATCCATATATGAGACTATATATAGTCTTCTTGCAAAAAAGATACATATGTATATACATTATATATACACACACTTTGTCAAAAGGGAGTGGCCTACAACTATAAAATAATGTATATAGACATATTATATAATAAAATAATGTACGAAGACACAGGTTTCAGATTTCAGAAAAAAAATATGAAAATTGTAAAAGGTTTGAGCCCCCACTGAATTTTTAAAATTTAACTTGCCTTAATATACTATTTACAAATTTGCAAAAAGATTTATAGCATAATAAAATAAACATTTTATATGAAATAGAGTACAGGTATACCCATTAAATTTAATGATTCTTCATATATCTTACTTTACTTCATGGCTTTAAAATGCACTATTCTACTCATTATCTTGAGGGAAGATGTAGTAGCTTCAAAATAGACTGTAAAGCTATAGTAATCAAAAGCATACGGCAAACACAAAAAGTATTAAATAAAAATTCTTTCTAGACTCACAGATAAGTGTAGCTCTCAGCTCTCTCAGTACTTATCAAAGGAGCTTCTCTTTGGAGCCAATGGAAAACATTACAGAAAACCACAACTAAACACAATGCAAAGACCAACAGATGCACAACTTCTGTATTCAAAGCTCAGGGAAAATTACAGAAGAGGACTGAGCAAGATAAAAACCAGGAAGTATGCTGTGAGCTGTGTCTCCTAGAACTGGTTGTCTAAATAAGACATAAGCAATGGTGATATTAATAAACATGCTAATTCAGAGCAGGGAAAGTCTCAAGAAGAGTTCCACCCCAAGGCAAATAAGAACAAGCAATTAGTGTTTGCTGAGAGAGGGAGAATCACCTTCTCCCAAAGATAGGCCCCGTAATTGGTTATCAATGGTCATCCCTAAAATTTTATGTATACAAATAAGAAAAATGAACCCAGCAGATAATATTCATAATTTGTGTACACATGTATGCACACTATGTGTGTGCATAACAGTAACCTCAAGAAAAAGAAGCTGTACTGGCTGGTTTTGTATGCCAACATGACACAAGTTATAGAGTCATCAAAGGAAGGAGGAAATGACTCCTTGAGATCCAACTGTAAGGTACTTTTTTCATTTAGCGACCAATGGGGAGGCTCAGCCCATGGGGGTGGTGCCATCCCTGGGCTGCTAGTCCTGGGTTCTAAAAGAAAGTGAGTTGAGCAAGCCATAGGAAGCAACCCCTCCATGGCCTCTGTATCAATTCCTGCCTTCCAGGATCCTTTCCTGTTTGAGTTCCTGCCCTGAGTTCCTTCAGTAATGAACAGCACTGGTAATGTGTAAGCCTCATAAACCCTTTTCTCCGCAATGTGAGTTTTGGTAATGTTGTTTAATAACAGCAATACAAAGCCTGACTAAGACAGAGGACATCAGTTTGAGAGAGTGCTATGGAAGAGTACTGCAAGGGGTTATATAGCGCCAAATGCTCAACCTGAAAGATGCATAAAATAATACACAGCTGAGCAGGCTGTGCTTGCATATTTAGCGATATGTTTTTGTATACATATATACATGTAACAATTAATTTAAAAAGAGTCCATGAATTTGAAAGAGATCAAGGAGCAGTATATGCGAGGGCTTAAAGGGAGAAATGAAGTAAAAGTAAAAATAACAGTGAGCATCAAAACAAATCCATGAACCTACAAGTAATTGACTTTCAACACAAATATCAAGACTATAAATTAGAAGACAACCTTATAAATACAGGTATTGGGGCAAGTAGACTTCCACATACAGAAATACTCAATTGTATCCTTAGTCAACATACTGCTGCAACAGCTTAGACTGATTCAAGAACTTAACTGTAAGACTCAAATACATATATTGGTTTCAAAGAAAGGTACACAAATATCCAATAGACATGTGAAAAATTGCTCAGCTTTACTAGTCATCAAATCTAAGCTACTATGGAACAATACGGATGAGCATGTATGGCATTTTAAAAGTGACAAAAGCCAAGTTCAGGAAGACAAAACTACAGTCTCATTCTTATGTTTAGGAAAAAACTGAACTCATTAAAGTATGAGGCAGCCTTATGGGTGCAAAAGCTGTGGAAGAGAGGGTGAGAAAGATGGTAGTTCCAGAATACCAGAATGAATTTCAGAGGACTAAGTGTGAAATCTCTGGTGCAAGGGTGAGGACTGATGGTAAAGAGCATTGCATGACTCCTTAGTATGTTCTGTACTGTTGCAAATGAAAACCAAAGGAAGAGCAATGCACAAGCAACAGACATTCATTTTGATGTTTCTACAAACTGCAGTGTCTGGCATTCAAAGTCCTATTAGATCTGTTTGGAAATGAGGTCTTAGGTTCCAATTACTCAATGGCGGGTTGGATAGTGCATCTTCCAGTGTGTGTGAGAGACATTATTTTTCATGTGGCAGAAGATCAGAACAATTTAAAGCATTTCTGAATATTCTTTGTATAGCAGTGTTCATCTTTTCATGATGGTGTAGGCCTCATGACCCAAACATCTCTCATTAGGCACTTCCAACAATATTGGTTTGACAATCAGCTTCCAACACATGAATTTGGAGTGATGAAAACATGCAAAGTGCATGATAAAATATGATATTGTATAAAAAGAAATTGTAGCTGTTTATACCACCAGAATGGTACATTAAATAATGCATATATTTTTAATTTGAAGATTCTATATTCTATAACACTGTTTTCATATTCTTTCCACTTCCCTTACCCCTCAACCTCTCCCATACATCCTCTATCACCTCCTTTAAAATTAATAACCTTGTTTTATAAACCTTTACACACACACACACACACACACACACACACACCACATAAAAAGTATCAAGTTTAGTTTAGCTTTTAGGATTGGAGATCTCATCCCTGAGAAACAAAACAAAACAGAACAAAACTAAAACAAAAACTAGGTTATCTTTCCTTCATCAGCCATTGACTGCTTGAAAGCTCATCATCTGGGGTAGATCCCTTTCAAAATTTCCTTCATCTGTTCTGTCATTTTGATGTGTGTGGTCACTGCGGGTCTTTTCAAGCAACTATATTGTTGAGGATACCTGGAAGCAACATACCATTCCTGTGTACAGGATGATGCCTCACAACAGTAGACCCAGCCCTCAAGCTCTTACAATCGCTCCATCCACTATTTCATGATTTTCCCTGAGTCTTAGGTGGAGGCTTGTTATTTAGGTCTCATTTGGGCTTGGCACCCCATAGCCACTTATTCTCTGATTTTAACTAGTTGCATATTTTTCTAAAAGTTTCCATCTGCTTTGAAAAGAAGACTTGTTGATGATATATGAGACCTCCACTTATCTATGTAAATTTAAGGATGTATATTTAGAAGCCAGTTGGAAACTCTATTAGCTTAGTGCTATGGTAGCAGTAGTAGGTTCTTCTCTAAGAGCTATGACTTAACAAGCCAAAGAGTCTTGGCTCAATTTGCAACACCAGGCACTATTTCCATCCAATTTAGCAGACTTTAGAAACAATTAGACAGCTGTTGGTTGCCACCAAAGTACAAATGCCACTATTACACAATTGGAGATAGCTTATAGGCCACATCATTATTTTTGTTCTCGGGATTTGCAGCTGAGTAGGATAGTTGACAGCTTCTTTCTCTTGGAAGCTTACGTAGCACATTCAGACTAACCCTCATGGAGAGTCAGCCCTCAGCAGGGAGGCTTTTAGTTCAATAGTAGCTTGATTTATTCATATCCTATAATTAAAGTGTGTAGCATCTTTAACAATAGCATCTTACCTTCCTGTTCTTGCAGGAAAGTGAGGGCAATGACAATAGCCTATATTGTTTTGGGGTCTTCTTTAAAAATAGATGCAACATTCTCAGCAAAGAACTTCCAAACTGAATCCAAGCATATATACATGCGTATCTGTGCTCCACAACCAAGCTGTCTTTATCATAGATGCAGGAGTGCTTAACACATATAAGCCAATAATAAGATAAAACATATAAAAACTTATAGGCAAAACTGTATTATCATATCAATGGATGTAGAAATCACAATTTCACAAAATCTAGTATGCCTTCATGACAAAAGGTGTAGAAACAATAGGGGTCCAGGGAGCATAGCTCAATATAAGAAAACTTATGCATAACAAACCCATTCCCAAAATAGTCTTAAGTGGAGAAAGCCCAGATTTAAGTCCATTTAAATCAGGAACAAGACAAGACAGTATCTCTACTATCTTCACTCTTTTCAATACAATACATAAAGGTCTCACTAGAGCAATAAGATAATAAAAATAAATCAAAGGAACACAAATAAGAAAAGGATAATTTTTTCTCATTTGAAGATAATGTTAAATTACACATAAGAAATCCCAAGGGTTCCAACAAAAGAATTCTAGAAAAGATTATCACTTCTAGTAAAGTATCAGAATACAAAATTAACTATAAAATAGTAGATTTTCAATATATTAATAACAAATATAATAAAAAGAAAATCATGGAAATACTTTCATTCACAATAGTCCCACAAAATACCAAGAAAAAACTAAAGAGATGAAAGTCCTCTACAATAAGAATTTTAATTTCTGAAGAATGAAATTAAAGCAAACATTAGAAGATGGAAAGATCTCCCATGCTCATGATTGGAAGAATTAATATTGTGAAAATGCTCATCCTACCCAAAGACTAAAACTGTGTCAATACAATTCCAAATAAATCCCACAACACTCTTCACAGAAATAGAGAAAAACATTTTAAACTTCATCTCAAACACAGAAGTCTTCAGATAGACATAATAATCCTAACCAAAAAGAAGCTGGAGAGATTAGCTTAACAAATTTAAAGTTAAATTAGAGAGTCTTAGTAATAAACACAGCATATCACCGGTACAGAAATAAGACATATAAATAAATCCAACAGAATAAAAGATCCACTCGTAAGCTGTGTAAATACAGTCACCTGATATCAGACACAGATAGAGAAACACACATCAAAGACAGGGATAGCAAGACACGGACACTATGAAGGGAGAAGAGGAAATGTGTGAGCTTTTACCTGGAAATGAGGAATGGAACCTAATACAGAGGAAGACCAAAGGACGAGGAATAGTTGACAGTAAAACTGTTTTTGAAGATTCATGGGAAACATATTACTTACCAGCTTACTTCAAAGTATACTTAATATGTATAGTTTTAATGTATAATTATATGTAGTTGGCAGGACGATTTGGTTTTGGGTTTTTTTTGAGACATGGTCTTTATTGTGTAGCTCTGGCTGTTCTGGACTCATCAGGTAGACAAGGCTGGCCTAAAAAACAAAGAGAGCTAACCACCTGTTTCTCCTAGGTGCTGGAATTAAAGGCATGCATTACCACAGCTGGCTTTTAATAATAAATAGTTTCAATGCAATTACTCCACATGGCAGAATGGTGCTAACTGTCGACTGCCTAACAGAACTCCATGCCCCACAGGTTAAACCCCCCTTCATGTTGCTAGTAATGCACATCTTAATGAGCTTCACATAGGAGTTACCAATGTATATCAAATTTTAAAATGTTTTACAAAAATAAATAATTCATCAATTAAATAATAAAATGCATTTACATCAAGATTTTCCAAATTAATAGTATACTATTTTACATTAATAATAGTGTTTTAAGCAGGTGAAATATTTAAAGACCTTGAACTTTAGAAACTCTCTTTAGGTTAGGGTAAAGGATAGACTAGAGCAATATAAGATAGTAGGGGAAATTCATTGAGATCATAAGCGGCCAGCTGAAACGGTGAGGTGGCTGGGGTCCACATATTCTGATCAAACTGATATTCTGCTCCAAATTGCATTCTAAGGTGATTTCGACAGTGTCCATTTCTTTCAATGGATGCTGTCGGCAGCTTCTAAAATCCAAGCAGTAGCCGCCCTGGAGAAGAACGCCTGAAATGGGACAGCTGCAATGGTTCACATGCCCCTGTCAATCTCGTTTGTCATTTTTCATCAAAGACATCTTAGTGCAGCAGGCAGCTCTGTGATATTCTTAGCTCAGACGACTTAGCTGGCTGCCTCACTGTGACCTTTCTTTTTATGGTAACTACTCACACTGCCCGCTTAGCCAGGGACCTCCTCTTCACACCGCTCTTCTCCAGCCTTACCCTGTCATCTGAAGACAGACATTTCCTGAATAAGGTCTTACAATACATAAAGTTTTCATCTCTTATTTTTAACAGAATTGCTTTAACGTAATTTATAATTTGTGTATACATGTATGTATGTACACGTACTCATGACAGTAGCCCTGGTGACTGAATCGTTTTCAAGGATTCTGAATGGTTAATGCCTGGTAAAGACTGAATTAGGCTGCCGTTTGTCAATTCATAGCCAGCTGAAGCACAGCAAGTTTATAAGCTCCCTTCACTTGGCAAAGTGTATTTCTATCATTTCTGATTTAGGGCTTTTTTTTAATTTTGTTTTGTTTTGTTTTTAACTGCATACCACAGGAAGTCAAAATTACAGCAATTTCCAGGGTCAAATAGGGAGAGAAATTCTGGATGAAATTTAGAGAGAACCACACACTTCCCTTGTCCAAACCCCCCAAGCTGTGGCCCCTGGAAGAGGCCTTTGACTGAGCAGACCAATCAGTTAAGCGTCGCCTTTGTGGGCAGAGGTGGCTGGGGCTAAGTTTAAAGGTGTATAAGGAGTGTGGAAGTTTTTACAGCAATTGCCCAAAATTGTGTTTTAATTTCCATATACACATTTGGAATCTTGTGTTATTTTTAGTTTTTGCTATTACTGTTTTAACAAAGCAGCAGGTTAAAATTTTTCCTCCCAAATCATATGAAAACCTCATGTAACAAAAGTCCACTGCTATTTTAGACCAAGTAAATACAGACAAGTAGACCTTTGGCTTCCTCTTGCTTTTTGACTTTGTTTCATTTTGAGGTAAGAGAAGTCTTTCAGAAAAAAAGAAAGAAAATTATAATTCTTAAAATGAGTCTAAATTTGGGTAAGTTAACCAACAATATTCATTATTGCAGCTGTAAATTCTGTGAGGAACAATCTATAAGGCGCTAGATATTAGGTATCCTGTGCTTTAAATAGTTTCCTTTGTCAAGGAAGTGCTTGTGAATATGCACTGAGAGCAAGCTTCGAAATGTAGCCATGGAGACTAATTCTGCACTTTATTCACATAGCCAGTGAATATTATATTAAAAGTCCAAGACATATGAGGCCATTGGGTAAGTCGGGAAAAATGTTTTCATTTAGACTTGGATCTCAGTGGCCCATAATCTAGAAGTGAGATCTAACTACTAATGCTAATCTAAGTGCTAATGAATGAATGCGGAAAGTGCCACGGAGACACAGTGGAAAGAGCAACTAACCTCACAGAGAGGGGAAAGTACTCAGCCCTAAAGGGATGTCTCTGTCAAACCTCTCCCTTCAAGACTCAAAGAATCCTGGGAAGAAGAGGTGAAAGAGAATAAAAGCCAGAGGAGATGGAGTTCACCAAGGCAACAAAGCACATGATCTCACAGAAGCGAAGGCAGCACGCACAGGACCCGTATGGGTCTGCACCAGATGGGGTCCTGAGCTGACAGACCCGACACACGCTCCTATTCCTAACCTAGAAGCTATCTTCAATTGATAGCTATTTGAAACCAAAACTCTAGTTTCTTCCAAGGAAGTCTACTGGGGAAACAAACCACCCTTAAGTGTAGGCTGCATGTCCCACTGTAGATGATCAATAAAAAATGAACACAAAGAAATCTTTGGAGGTTCCTTGTTTCATAATGTATCAGGGCTTTTCTTTTTTTAATTTTTTGTCTTTTATTTATTTATTTTTATTGTATTTTTATTTTATATCTTTCTCTCTTTTTAACCTACAGGTCTTCTGCATTTATCTCACGACTTGCAATTTTGTGTTTTTATGGGATTCCTGAGTGTGTGAGTGAGTGAGTCTCTATTTTTTCTGTCTTCTCTAGGCCTTTTTTCTTTCTGATTGTTTGTTCTATCCAATTCTGATGTGTTAGTAGTATAGCATGGTATGGTATGATATGGTATGGTATATAATAGGATAGTATATTTTGTTATTATCTCATGAAATCCAGAAAGGGGGCACATCCAGATTGGAGGGGGTGTAGTAGAGAAAGGGAAACCTAATCAGAATTTATTGTGAGAAACAAATCAATTTTCAATAAAGTAAAAAAAGCAGTTAATTTCTGTTGAGAAAAAGCAAATGTTAAGTTATGTTGTCTCATCAATGCATTCCAGAAAACTGAAGGCAATGAATGATAGAAAATAAAACATAAGTTATGTTCTAGATACTCTATTCTAAAATTTGAATTTTTTTCCTTATGTCATCTGAGTATCCTGAGCCTTTGGAAAATTTAAGCCATTAAATAAGAGTTACACAACACTACTAGCAAGTTACCCATAGTGCATAGAAAAAGAACCCTGTAGGGTGAGGAGAGAGAAGAAACCAGAAACTGTCTATGAGAAAGGACCAGAGGCTTAGCCAACTATTAGAGGCAGAGAATGAAGGACAAGACTGAAAACTGCAATAAGCCCTACAATGCTTTCGATGGCAAGTGATAGAGACTCAACTCAAAGTTGACAAAATAATTGACATCCAACCAAGTAAAGAGTCTGGGTTGGAGGAGCCACATGCAAGGGTGGAGTGAGTGAATTGACCAGGGCATCTCTGCCTTTCTCCATTTCAGTCCTTTCTTGAACTCTTCACTTTCACTTGGTACACTTATTATTGATTGGCCATCACGATGGCAAGGCCATAGCTGCTAACCCTGCTTTGGGCTACATGCTTTCTGGTGACATTCTAGATGAGAGTCATTGTTTAAACATATAGATTTGTAATCACATGGTCAACAATGGTTTCTATAAACATAGCTCTAAGCTAAAGAGTAATCTACCTTCTTTTTTTCCCTATTCCTTAAGAACAATATTTAGTAACTGCCAGGCTTATTGGAGACAAAGATATATTTGTAAATTTGTAATATTAGTGTTTTTGGAAATATGATGCATCAGAATATCAATTAAAGAATTCTGTTTCCTCTTAAATTATTCTTAATTTTTTAGATCATAATATAATTACAGCATGTCTCCTTTTCCTTTCCTCCCACCAAATTCTCCCATATATCTTCCCCATCTCTTTTACAAATTCATGACCTCTTTATTCAGTAACTGTTCATGACCTCTTTGTTCACTAACTGTTACTAACTGTTATTTCATGTGCGTGTGTGTATATATAATTTTCTAAATATAATATCGTGTTCGTTCTGTATGTTACTTGTATGCATGTTTTAGGACTGAATATTTGGAACTCTATAACCAATTAGAATGCTCTAAAGCATCTTATATTCTAAAAGTGACAGACAATTTTAAAAATGGATAAATTGTTGCTATACTTAAGGTGATCAGCTACAGAGAAAAAGTAGAATAGTTAATTTGTTTACTCAATAAAGGATTTATTGACTGCTTACCACATGTTAGGTACAGCTCTAGATTCTGGGATATGACAATAAACATGATAAATTACTCGACCCCATCAAATCACTATCTTTAACAAATAACACTCAATAAAAAATAACCATGGGTTTGAAGATGATAATTAACTTTAAGACAGACAGATGAAAAATATAGAGATTGTTATGGAATAGTGTACAGTTAGGGGCAGGGCAATATTTTAAAAGGATCGACCAGAGACGACTCCTTGACAGCAGAGTCAGTAATAATGCCTCCCATATATTCACAAACTAAATGTCCTCCCACCTTTACATATCCTAGACAGAAAGATCACATAAGCTCCCTTCACCATTATCCTTATGAGGGAGATCATAAGAAAATTCTGCAATGATTTTCAGAATCAGTTTAACAGTACAATTGGTGAACTAAAGTCCTACAAAATAAGGTTTATTGACTCAGAATTTTAAACATATTTCTCAGAGTATTAAGTTTTTAGCTATTAATTGTCTTTTGCGATGAACTTTATTATCCATGATGTTATTTGAGCAATTTTACCAGTTCTGGGTTATGTGAATGATATAATGTTAGTTTAATAAGTGATGTATTTTACTTTGTCCTTTATGAACACCAGATTTGTTTCCTTGACTATACATTCAATTACCTGCTCAATAATGCTACATTTTTTGTTACAAAGAGTTGAATGTATATGGACTAAGATGGATATAATGATTAAAATGAAAAGATTGCCTTACTATGCAGTGCATATTGCATTGTATTAATTATAAAACTCATAAAACATGTTATCAATCCCTGCTAAACACATTTGGAGATAATCAACAATCAAGATAAATTATAACAATTTCTAAGGCTAAATGAAAGATGTTCATCATTTGTCAAAATAAATCCCACAATTTGTGTTTAGATGGTGGTTCATTAAAATGTTTTTTATTTTTTTATAAAACTACACATTCCCTAAAATTGTACAAATTCGTATAAATACACAATTTTGTAACTGACTCAATATGAATACTGTTTTATCCAAAATTATGTTTTACCATACCATACATCAAAGTACAGGTATAACATCACAGATTGATTTCAGATCACAGAAATAATTGTTTTCTAGACATCATGGGTACCTGGTCTAGATATACATTGTTGACATTGTCTAAAACAGCATCTGGATTCACACAAAACTACAGAGATTTCTATCCCAGGGTTGACTTCAGAATGCTCCCAAATGATTCTATGATCTGAGTAACAACTTGTCATGATGAAGTGGCAGCTGGGACAGCTGTCTGCAAAATATGTGACCCAAGGCTTCTGTGGCATTTGATTTTCTTGACCACACCTTTCTCCATGTGCTCCTTTCCCTTAGTTTCCTTGACAATACTGTGTTCTTTTGTAATCTGCTTTTGTTCTTTTATATTATTTCTCATTCTTAATGGCGAACTTAAATGCTGGTGTTCCATAGAGCTCAATATAACACTCAATGCTCTTCATTAGTATATTTACCAACAATTACATATATCAAGACCTTTTGGGGTAAGGCACCAGAGAAAATGAGAAGTAAAATTATAAAAGTAGAACTGTAGGCTGTTCCCTAGATATTTTGTTACATGGTTAACCAATGTTTCCCTCCCAGGCTTACTGTGTCAGAACTTTTGCATGTATTTATTCAGAAAAATCAATATGAAGTGATCACAGTGGAGAAATGGACTCCACAGCGTGATAATCCTCTCAAGAACAAATGCAATGAAATTTCATTGTATTTCTGATTAATGCACAGTTCCAGTTGTACACATGCTTGTATCTAAAGAATTTTCGAACTCTTGCAGAAGGAAAAAAAAAACAAATTTCTACATCACCTTTAAAATCATGTAACTAAAAGATCACTCCAGGGAGAAAAGCTTGATTGGATTTACACACACACACACACACACACACACACACATACACATACACAGAGAGAGAGAGAGAGGCAGAGATAGAGACAAACAGAGAGACAGAGAGAGAACTAATAAATGCTTCCCTTTTATTGATGAAGTGTGAATAAATCTGACCATATTGTTTGTACAACACTGAGGATTTGCAGGGACATGAGAATCTTATTGAAGTATTGAAAGTACAGTTAATAATTGGCTTCATCTTTCTGAAGTTTGTAAATACTTGATTGTAAAATGCCCCCATCCCATCAACACATGTCTTTTGTTACTCTTTCTCTCCATCCTCCTCCAACCTGCCTCCTGAACTCAACCCGGGCCAACCTGTTCTCTTTAGTTCTCATTCCTCCATCCTTCCCAACCCCTGCATCAGTGTATCCAAGAGTATCGAATGAGGCTGCTTGTTGATTCCCTGATGCTCAGTCCCAGAATAATCACACAGAAACTATATTCTTTAAATCACTTCTTGGCCCATTAGCTCTAGCTTCTTATTGGCTAACTATTACATCTTAATTTAAC
>LOJH01014275.1:2480-24236 GCA_001685095.1 Ellobius talpinus | reverse complement strand
TGTCAGAAGACAGCTTATGGGAAATGGTTCTTTTCCGCCCTGTGGGCCCTGGTAATTGAGGTCAGGTGTCAGGCTGCGTGCAGAAGTCTTTGCTTATTCACTAGGCCTTCATACCAAGTGGCCAAATTTGTTGATAGTGCCAGGGATACAGCCCATGACATTGTACATGCCAGGCAAGTGCTCTACCACTGATTCACACATCTCCAGCCTTGAAGTAGTTTTTCTGTTTGTTTCTTCTTATTTTTATATGCTTGGGTATTTTGCCTGTATGTATGTCTGTTTGCCATGTGCTTGCAGTATCTGGAGGCATCAGATCCCCTGGGACTGGGGTTAGGCAGTTGTGACCTGCCATGTGAGTGGGGAATTGAACCCCGGTCCTCTTAGCCACTGAGCCACCTCTCCAGCCCTTGAAATAGTATTTGTAAACAGTTTAAAGAGGTTTGCCATTCAGATTAGACTTCAGAGTTTGTAAGCTGTCCATGGAGCTCCTCTTGCCATGAACTGTCTCTTGGGTCACCAGCCTCACAAGGATATTCCAGGGTCAAAGCCACTGTTGTTTTCTCCCAAATCCACAGTATCCCTGTAGGAGATGGGACAGATGAGACTCAGAGAGGGAGGGCCTTTTTGTCTGTGGATTCACAGCCAACCCATGAGGGTGCTGAGTCCAGAACCTGACTGTCTGGGCTGTTGCTCAGATACTATCAGATACTATCAGATATACAGATATTTCTGTCCTGTTATGCTGAGTAGGTTAGAAGCAGGGTGACATCTGCACTGTCCTCTCCTCTGACCTTGTGTCTATTCTGTGATCTCTTGTGAAAGTTGACTGGCCTCAGCCTGGAGTGTGTGACTGACTAATCTTTGTGTCGTGATAGGTGTAGGAGAGCCTCTGGTGAGTTCCCAGAGCACACAGAACCCTCCAGAACTGCAGGATCTCGAGGCTCCCAGCTCTTCGGGCCCAGGATGCCTATGGGGCAAGGTGGGGAGAGGCCCAGTGGAGTCTGGTGTGAGTCAGTCAGATGCTGAGAACACAGCCCACTCTTGCAAGGATGAACCTGACGCCCAACCCCGCCGCCGAGGGCGACCCTCCAGGAGGTTTTTAGGGAAGAAATACCGAAAGTAGGTACAGTGTTGCAGAGGTGAGCTTGACAGGCTGGGGGGTTCCCTGAGCCGACAGCCCAGCCAGTGGCCTCTCCATCCCCTCCTGGCAGGTACTACTACAAGTCACCCAAGCCACTGCTCAGGCCTTACCTATGCCGCATATGTGGCTCACGCTTCCTGTCCCTTGAGGATCTGCGCTTCCACGTTAATTCCCACGAAGCTGGTGACCCACAGCTCTTCAAGTGCCTGCAATGTAGCTACCGCTCCCGTCGCTGGTCCTCACTCAAGGTGTGTGGTCCAGGAGGTCACAGGGCAGGACGAGTCACCCAGTAGGGTGTGGAGTCACCTATGCACTCTGACCATCCAGCTTGTGAAGGATACTGGGACATGGTGGCCTGTGGAGGACTGCCACAGGCAATTGTTAGGGTGTCCAGTGAGTGACACCTCACTTTGAAAGATGCAGTTGACATTAGAGATCGTGTAGACATGCTTATCCTCACTGCCCGACTGGCCGGGTGGGTAGTTCCGTCCAGCAGTCACTCCACAGCAGTGGCGTGTCTCTGGAAAACGCTCCTTTCATCTCACTCCAGAGGTGTGGGCCAACAATAGCCCATGCCGTATTTTGTCATTTTGTGTCAGTTGAGGCTCCAGGTGTTGACTGTACCAATGTACTGCAGAATTGCAACTTGACGACACCCGTGCTATGGCAGGGTGGAGTGTAGACTCATCCTTTAGGGCCTGGCGGACAGTCTGTGCTGTCTCCATGTGCTACTGCTTCTTCCCACGCCGAACATTCAGGCTGGAGTTGTTCTCTAGGTTCCTCAGGGAACTGTCCCACAGTGTGGAGCATAAGGCATGGGTTATGGATCCACAATGCCCAGCTCCAAGCTTTGCTGTCACAAGGTCCCTTCATTCTGAGCCTTCATTTCCTTTTCGGTCAGATGGTAAACTAGCCTAAGGATTGGCACAGCAGGTGTCTCTCTGGGAAGAGACCCCAGCCCCAGGCAGCAGTCTCTGCTGTCCACACTCACCCTGAGGCTGTGAGTGAGTGTGCAAGGGGAGGTAAGGAAGAAGGAGGGGCAGCGGAGCCTCCAGCCCTGTCTGTCTCTCCCAGGAGCACATGTTCAACCATGTGGGCAGCAAGCCCTACAAGTGTGACGAGTGCAGCTACACCAGTGTCTACCGGAAGGATGTCATCCGTCATGCGGCCGTGCACAGCCGGGACCGGTCAGTGAGTTGTGCGGGCACAGTAGAATCTAGGCAGGAGAACATGTGGCCAGAAGTACCGTGGGTCCTCTGTAGCACCCCTGCTCTGGTTAGAAACATTCAGAAAGCAAGGTGAATCCTACCTGATTGGCGCTCCCAGAATCCTCAGGGCTAGAGCTTTGAGGCCCCCAGTTCAGGATCTTCCTTTGTGTGGGAGCTTTAGTTTCTCATCTGGAAAGTGGAGACAGTTGTAGAGGGGCCTGAAGGAAGTTGTGTAACTACAGGGTTCATGGGTGATCAGAAAGTCTTGTGCTGGTCAGGTGCAGGCCTTCAGTGCTAAGAGCAGATTAGGACTGGGAAAATCAGATGTTTTCCGGCCTGGTGGCTGCTCAGTGAGTTACAGCCAGGCCTATGGCTCCGGCAAAGAATTGGCTTCTTTGGCATATGATCTATGAGCAGAGGGTGGATAGAGACCCATGGAGTACTGGAACCAGGGTGGGTGACAGTTTTCCAAGATGCTTACAGGTTTCTTGAAAGAGAAGGGATTGTGTAGCCTGCTAGGATTCTGGTCACCAGGTTGAAGCCTGTTCTCCAGGGCTTTTTCCTATGGGGCTTCTTGGAGCTTATAGTGCAGAAATGTGTCCTGTGACTGGAGCAGGGCAGACCATGACCCTGCTTAACTAGCACAGAGCATGTCTCCTGTGGAGCCTTAGCATTCTCCCCAGGGGATACCCGCTGGCTCTTCATGGGTTCAGAGGAGAGGACATGGGGAACAAGGAGGGGTGGTCTGGACTGAGATTGGACAGCTGTGGGGAGGCTTTGGTGACACTTGGTTTCTCCTTTCCCAGAAAGAAGAGGCCAGATCCGGTGAGTGTGGGGTCTTGGCCTGGGAAGGGCCCTGATAGGGGTAGTGGATCAGGTGGTGAGAGCTCCCTGCTCTGTCCCCTTCTCTCTCCCTCTGACCTCTCATTATACCTTCCCAGACCCCAAAGCTGAGCTCTTTCCCTTGCCCAGTATGTGGCCGTGTGTATCCCATGCAAAAAAGACTAACGCAGCACATGAAGACTCACAGCACTGAGAAGCCACACATGTGTGATAAGGTGGGTGGTCAGGCGAGCTGTGGCTGGAGGCAGGGCCTTCTCTGGGCTGTCCCCATCTCATTCCACCTTCCCACCCGCAGTGTGGGAAGTCCTTTAAGAAGCGCTACACCTTCAAAATGCACCTGCTCACACACATCCAGGCTGTTGCCAACCGCAGGTATGTCCCCACTGGAGGTCCCTGGGTCAGGAAGGAACCCCTCCTGTTTCTGAGCTCCCTGTTAACTGCCTCTAGGTTCAAATGTGAGTTCTGCGAGTTTTTCTGTGATGACAAGAAGGCACTATTGAACCACCAGTTGTCCCATGTTAGCGACAAGCCCTTCAAATGCAGCTTTTGTCCCTACCGAACCTTCCGTGAGGATTTCCTGCTATCCCATGTGGCTGTCAAGCACACAGGTCAGGCCAGCCCTCCAGTCCCAACACCCCATCCAGAGTTCAGCTCTCTTTGTCCCTCTCAACAGCCCAAGCTACAGATAGACTTACCCTTATGCCATAAAGGAACTCCTGTGATATTCTCTTGCTCCTGAGCCCAGCGCCAACAACTTGCTTTCTCTGCCTTAGTTAGGAAAGAGGGAAATGGGAGATATCTACTACGTCATTGTTAGGAAGGTGACCTTGAGAATGGCCCCTAGCAGAAAGGCTAAATGTGGAGGTGTCCCTGGTCCTTTCTGCTTTAGTCCACTGGACTGGACAGCAGTGTTTGTCCAAGCATGGTAATGACTTATAGAGTGAGTTTAGGGTTCCCTGCAGAGCTGCATGGGTGCAAGTGTCCCCCGTACCCACAGGGGCCAAGCCCTTCGCCTGTGAGTACTGCCACTTCAGCACTCGGCACAAGAAGAACCTGCGCTTGCATGTGCGATGCCGACATGCGAATAGCTTTGAGGAGTGGGTACGGCGCCACCCTGAGGAGCCCCCCTCCCGCCGCCGCCCCTTCTTCTCCCTGCAGCAGATAGAAGAGCTGAAGCAGCAGCATACTGCAGCTCCTGGCCTGCCCCCCAGCTCTCCAGGGCCTGAGGTAGGTCCTGCTGGGAGACAGTACACACAGTGGGAACTAGCGGGGTCTCCTTTGCACATTGTGATCCAGCAGGATGATCCCTGCCTCAGTCGCTGTGGCAGACATCAGTTAAGTTACGGGTACAGTTGTAAGCGTAGAGGAGGGTGGCTTTCCAGTGCTGGTCTGGACAGCACATACACCAGAGTGACTTGTTTTCTTAAATGCAAAGCTCAACAGCTCTGAGATGCTGTGGCCCCAGCCCTGGTGGTCAGGGACCAAGCTGTCTGAATATTTTTGAATAGCATCATAGGATCTGTCTTTGGTCTTTATGGTTCTCATGATCAAGAATAGCTTCAGGAACACCTTCCCAGCCACATTCTAGGCCAGAAGCAAAGGGAATGGCTGGGAGATGGTAAAAAATGATGCTTGTGGTCATCTACCCAAGTCTTCCTCATGAGCCTTATTAGAAGCTGCTGCTTAGTTACATGGCCACACTTTTAGAGCCATGAGATGCTGAGAAGTATCATCTTGTAGATGGGCACACTGCCTTCCCTCATGAAACTCAAGACTGCTGTTGACAAGAAGAGAGATGAAGGGACTTTGAGATGGTTTAGCGAGTTGTGCTTGTTGCCACGCCTTATGACCTGATTTGGATTCCCAGGTCCTATAAGGTAGAAGTGGAAAAATAACTCCCCAAAGTAGTCCTTTGATACCCATATGTGCACTGTGGCGCTTGTGCCTATATACATACACACAGACAAAAAATAAATGTAATTTTATTAAAGAGGAGGATGGGTGGATTAGATTTGGGTAAGCAGCTAGTATTCTGTCATGGGAGCTCCCAGTGGCCCTAGGAAGATAACCACACTACAATAATAATAGTACATGGGCTCTGGAGTTGGCAGCCTTGGGTTCAAGTCCCAGCCCTTCACATGTCTGAGCCTCACCACTCCACTGAGCACTGAGCTGGTAAACACCTTTAAAAATAATAGGTGAGATAAACAAGGGACTGGGAGGACATGATGACATTAGATGTGCTTGGGAAATGCACTTGGATCTGGCCACTCCTCTCAGGTTTGACCCATTCACTTCCCCAGGCCCCCCAAGAGCCAGCACCTTTCCAGTCACCTGAGACTCCCCCACTACTCTGTCCTGATGCCCTAGGTGGTGCCACAATCATCTACCAACAAGGTGAGCCTTGAAGAAGGCAGGGAGTAGGGTAGGAAGATGACAAGGGTGGCATTCGGTGCCGGGTGTCCAGCCTGTTCTCAAACCCAGGCCCCATACTCCCAGGAGCTGAAGAGTCCACTGCGATGGCCACTCAGACAGCCTTGGACCTGCTGTTGAACATGAGCGCCCAACGGGAGCTGGGGGCGACAGCCCTGCAGGTGAGCACTCAGGATTTCCCCTGCCCAACTACTGAACATGCCAGCTCTGCTGAATGTGGCGTGTAAAGGAGCCTAGTGAGTCCAGACTACCCTGTTGGGGGCAGATCAGTCTAACCCTGATGGGCAAAACTTGAAGGACCTGGCTCCGTGGAGCCAAGGACAGTCTTTCCCAGTACGCTGTGTAGTACCAGTGAACATCTGTCCTAGTCATTGTTCTGTTGCTGTGAAGAGACACCATGACCAAGGCAACTCTTATAAAAGAAAGCATTTCATTGAGGTCTTGCTTAAAATTTCAGAGGCTTAGTCCATTGCCTCCATGGCAGGGGACATGACACTGAGTGGTAGCTGAGAGCTACATCTTGATCTGCAGACTGAGAGAGACTGGGCCAGGCATGGGCTTTTGAAACCTTAAAGCCCACCCCTGATGACACTCTTCCTCCAACAATACCATACCTCCTCCATAAGGCCACACCTCCTAATCTTTTCAGAGTTCCACTCCCAGGTGACTAAGCCTTCCCATTCAGTCCCCACCCCATTTCTGCGCTGAGGGTTATGTGTTGCTCCATGTGGTTCTCGTGGTCTTCTTTGGCTTCATTCTCACCTTGTCTATGTCTCTGTGGGGCCTCCTCTGGGGTCTAAAGCAGTTTCCTGTATAAACGCCACTTGGACCCAGAATGCACCCAAGGCTTTGTCTAGTGCAGAGCTCTCTCCTACCTCTCAGTGGCCTTGACACCGGCTCATCATCATGCCTCCATCTCTAAAGCAATGCATCTCCAAAACACAGGGAAGCTCAGCAGCACCTCTTGGTCCTAGCCTCTTGGAAAGGTGAAATGTGAACCAGATAGAGCACGTACCTATAATCCCAACATTTGAGCAGAGGAAGCCAGGATCATAAGGAGGTGAAGGCTAGTCTCAGCTACATAATAAGTTTGAGCCCAGTCTGGGATACATGAGACCCTATCTCAGCAACAGAACTGGAGAGTTGGCTCAGTGGTTAAGAGCATTGGGTAGACCCAAGTTCAATCCATAGTATCTACATGGCTGTTCACAATTGTCTAACTCCAGCTACAGGGGATCCAGTCTTCTCTTCTGGCCTCTGTAGTCACTTAGATGTGTGGTGCACAGACACAGGCAAAACAACTGTATACATATACTTAAATTCAGAAAGTGAAAGTCTGGAGCATGCCTCCCTGCCCTCGGAGAGACAGGTGGTGGGTTCAGGAGAGGCCGTCAGGATTCTACTTAGGTGCAAACCAACACCTAGATATTCCTTTTAGAACAGGCTCATTGTTCTGCTACTCAGTGATCTGTTCAGGTGCGATACGCAGCATGACCACTGAGTACATGTGCCGTTCCAACCCTCTCTTTTGTTTTGTTTTAATTATTTTTTTCAAGGCAGGGTGACAGGGTTTCTCTGTGTAGCTTTGGAGCCTGTCCTGGAACTCTCTCTGTAGACCAGGCTGTCCTTGAACTCACAGATATCTGCCTGCCTTTGCCTCCCAAGGGCTGGGATTAAAGGTGTGCACGCACGCCAGCCACCACTGCCCAGCCAAGAGAAACCCTATCTTGAAAAACCAAAAAAAAAGGTATACTCTGCTAGAGGTGGTTCATGGTCCTACTTTAAAATTCTGTTAAATTACAAAGAGGCAGCCAGGTGGTGGTGGTGCACTCCTTTAATCCCAGCACTTGGGAGGCAGAGGCANNNAAAAAACAAAACCCCAACTCAGAGATCTGGAATTAAATGCATACACTGCCATGCCTGGCTGTTTTGAGACAGTTTCTCTTTGTAGCTATCCTGGGCTACATATACCAGGTTAGCCTCAAACTCAAAGGTCTCCCTGCCTCTACCTCCTGAGTGCTGGATTAAAGGCATGTGCCACCATGCCCAGCTGAATGTGTTTTAGGATGTTCTTGGGATGTGTAAATGAATGGTGACAGCAGAGGCGCTGGTAGGATGTGAGCTTTAAGGCACCAAGAAGGACCTTGGACAGCAGCTCTATTCCATTGGTGTCATTGCAGGTGGCTGTGGTGAAGTCAGAGGGCATGGAGGCAGAGTTGACATCCACGTCTACTGGTAGGCAGCCTTCCCCTGAAGACACCACTCAACAGGTGGTGACACTTCGTGTAGGAGAGCCAGGGAGCAGTGTGGCAGCTGAGAGCCAGCTAGGCCCTCCTGACCTACAGCAGATTGCCTTGCCATGTGGGCCATTTGGTGGGGCCAGCTACAGTGTCATCACAGCACCCCCTCTGGAAGAGAGGTCGTCAGCTCCTGGCACTCCTTACAGGTAACTTGGCTCCTTTCAGTCTTTAAGAGGGGCTTCCCACTCCAACCCAGTTAGCAGGAGGCAGAGTCCTGGTGTGTACAGGGCAGCAGGAGATTGTGTTCTGTGCAGGCTTAGAAGCTGCCATTCTTTGGTCAGTGGCTGTTCTGGGAACTTGGCACTAATGGTCTTGCCTAGCTAGCTCCCACAAGATCCAGGTTTCCCTGCTTTTACAGATGAGGAAACAGGCTAGAGGTTAGGCCAGCTGCTTAGGTGGTGAGGCTTGGAACACTGGTTCCCAACCCTATATACCTTTTTTCTGCCCCAAATGTGAGTGCTTATGTGAGTTTGAAGCCAGAAGGGATTAGATCCCCTGTGGCTATGAGTGCTGGGAACCAGTCCTGGGTCCTCTGCAAGAGCAGCCAGTGTTCTTGGGTGCTGCACCATCTCTCCAACTCTCCATCCCCATGAGCTCCTCTGTCCTGAGTGTTTGAACAAATGTGGGGTCATTTGTTGACCTGCTTCCCTCTGGTACAAATTTGTGACAAGCATTTCTCTGCTCGCTGAACTTTTAGGCCATCTGAGGAGCTCTGGTCCTGTGCTATAATGAAAGTCAGGAGCTCTAAGCCAGCATCTGGGCAGGCTGCCTCATCCTCTGCCCTGCCTGCTTGACTACCAGATCCATTCTGTTTCCTCCTGTTGCCTGGCCTTTCTTCCTGTCCCTTTTGGCCAGCCCTGAGCTGGACACCTGGCTGGAGTGCTGTCTTCTTCTTACTAAGAGACATGGGGGCCCCCCCTTGAGAGGGTGAAACCCTGAGCTCTTGGTTATCATTTATGGAAGAGACAGCAGGGGCCGGGGTGGAAATGGTTGAGCAAAGCCCTACATTCACTCAGGCTCCTTCAGCTTAACTGTTGCTTGGAGAAGGGATTCTTATAGCCTTCCACCCTTTTCTGGAAATCCCACCTCATACCTTCACTCTCTGTGCCCTTAGCGAAGAACCTCCTGGGGAGACAGCCCAGGCTCTGGTTGTGAGTGAGAATCTCAAGGAGGCTGGCACCCACTATATCATGGCAGCTGATGGAACCCAGTTGCATCACATCGAGGTGAGTCTAGGGAGTGGCCACCCCACCCAGTGTCCTGCCTCTGCCCCTCCTTAGCACCTCATGCTGTGGGTTTTTCTACAGTTGACTACAGATGGCTCCATCTCCTTCCCAAGTCCAGATACTCTGGCCTCTGGAGCAAAGTGGCCCCTGCTGCAGTGTGGAGGGCCACCCAGAGATGGTCCCGAGGTTCTGTCTCCAATGAAGACTCACCATGCGGGAGGCCCCCAGGGCTCTTCCACTCCATCCCCTGCAGCCAGCAGCACCCTAGGCCTGGTAGTACCCACCTCCCCATCATCCACAGCAGCTTTGTCAGCAAAGAAGTTCTCTTGCAAGGTGTGCTCAGAGGCCTTTGCTGGCCGAGCAGAGATGGAGAGTCACAAGCGGGCCCATGCTGGGCCTGCTGCCTTCAAGTGCCCTGACTGCCCCTTCAGTGCTCGCCAGTGGCCTGAGGTCCGGGTAGGTGCACCCCCATCATGCCTGTCTTCACTCCTGCAGTCACTCATTTGTATAAGAACTCTTTAGAGAGCATCTCCTCAAGCGTAGTCCTCTGTGCCCCTCTAGGGTCAGAGGTGACTCAGCAAGGTCTCAGCTCTGGGAGCTGCCTGGTCCAGGACACCAACCAGATAAAAAGTGACTAATGCCAGACTGTGTTCCCAGTGCGAAGGATACAGAGTGTAGAGCAGGGGTAAGGCATTGGATAGGGTGCTAGAAAGACCACAGAGGTGGCAATGGAGCCAGGCAGTGGAGCACAGGCACAGAGGGTGACATGACTGGGGACTGAAGATGCTAGAGGATGGTGGGAGAGCAGATGTTCAAGGCCAACGTGGGATGGCATGAAAACTGCAGAAGAGTTTCTTCTGATAAATTTCTTGAATTCTTTCCACTTGCCGGAGGGTTTCCAGTTTCCAGATCTAACCCCGTGCTGCATCCTCTGAGCTCTGTAAGGGGCCAGGGCC
The DNA here is from genome assembly GCA_001685095.1 of Ellobius talpinus. NCBI lineage: Eukaryota > Metazoa > Chordata > Mammalia > Rodentia > Cricetidae > Ellobius > Ellobius talpinus. The sequence goes on along the minus strand of LOJH01014275.1, from coordinate 14,129 downwards.
TATAGCCTCACCCTCCAATGGGAAAGCTAATGCCCAGTTAGGCAGGACTGAGCCCTAGCGTGCAGGAAGTCCCTCTTCAGTAAGTACGATAGAGTCACAAACTGAGACAGAATTACCCAAGTGGTGTAATGGCACAGCCTCTGGCTTCTCGCTTTATGTCTGTGGTAGACTAGTCTCAGTAAGGTCTGTCCTTTTGGTCCGCTCCTCACTGATATGTGCATTTAGTTTTTGTGGAGACTTGTTATCTCCCATTCTGACCCATTGGTACCTGGTCTCTACCTTGTGTAGGCTCACATGGCACAGCATTCAAGCCTAAGGCCTCACCAGTGCAATCAATGTAGCTTCGCCTCCAAGAACAAGAAGGATCTGAGGCGGCACATGCTAACACACACCAATGAGAAGCCTTTCTCATGCCACCTCTGTGGGCAGCGGTGAGGCTGGGGATGGCCAGGAGTAGGGAAGGGGGGACTTCTATGCACACAAGGTAGAGCCACTTTACACCTGTTTTTCCCTCCTCAGTTTCAACCGGAATGGGCACCTCAAATTCCACATCCAGAGGCTACATAGCAGTGAAGGGAGAAAGACTGGGGGTTCTACAGCCCGAGCCCCAGCCCAGACCATCATCCTCAACAGTGAAGAGGAAGCACTGACCACACTGCACAGTGAGCTACCCTGGGCCACAGGGTGGGTCTTTGGTCAAAAGGCTAGAACCACAGCACAAGGGAACCCCAGGGATGAGGCATTCAAGTTTTCCCTGAACCCCCTAATGAGCCCCTCCCTTCTGCCCAGCTGCCATCCAGTCCAGTCATGGGGTCCTAGGTCCAGAGCGGCTACAGCAGGCACTGAGCCAGGAACACATCTTTGTGGCCCAGGAACAGACAGTGACCAATCAGGTAAGCAAAGTCTGGAGCCCCTGCAGAGAGGATGGGACAGACAGAACTGAGAGGTGGCTCAGAGTTAGGGTTGGAAGCCTTGCACCATCATGAGGAACAGAGTTTAGATACCAGCTCCCACCATGTTACAAGTCTGGCCAGCTCTTGCACTCCTAGAAGCCCAGCTCCAAGGAGGGTAGAGACAAGAGGACCTCTGGGTTTTGTGTGGTTTCCAGCCAAGAACTCCAGGTTCATGGAGAGACCCTGCCTCAACAGAACAGGCAGAAAAAAAAAAAGTGGTGAAGAACAGTGCTTGACACCCTGTCTGACCGGCTGGCCTCCGGGCGGGTGGAGACACATATACACACCAAAAAACACAACACAGAACACATGAATAAATAAAAGAACTGTGGCTAAGTTGGGCTTGGTCTTAACAGGAGGAAGCTGCCTACATCCAGGAAATCACCACAGCAGATGGCCAGACAGTGCAGCACCTGGTCACCTCTGACAACCAGGTAAACTCCTGTCTCTTTGCCCACCTTAGAACACAAGTTTCCAGACTACCTGGGCCAGTGTCCACAGTTGTGTCTTCTACTCTGCCCACTTACCTCAGCTCCCATTGAGTGGAACCCTAGAACCTGCCTTGTCCTCTTTCTTAGGTTCAGTATATCATCTCTCAGGATGGCGTCCAGCATCTACTGCCTCAGGAGTATGTTGTAGTCCCTGATGGCCATCATATCCAGGTAGGCCAGGTCTGGGGCAAGGTGGGGTTTGGAGGAAGGCCACACAGCCTCTTTCTAGGATCACTGGCCAGCTTCCTATCTCCAGGTCCAGGAGGGCCAGATCACACACATCCAGTATGAGCAAGGTACCCCATTCTTGCAGGAATCCCAGGTATGTTACCAGGAGGAACAGGCAGAGCTGGGGTAGTGAGGCACCTGTGGGACTATATTCTTACTGGCTTCTTTCTCCAGATCCAGTATGTACCTGTGTCCCCAGGCCAGCAGCTTGTCACCCAGGCTCAGCTTGAGGCTGCAGCACATTCTGCTGTTACAGGTATAGATGGGGCTGCCTGAACACTGACAGACAGGAATCTGAGGCCAGACCCAGCTCCTGGAGCCTCAGGCTTACTGTGTTTTTCCCTCCTCTGGCAGCAGTGGCTGATGCTGCCATGGCCCAAGTCCAGGGCCTGTTTGGCACTGAGGAGGCAGTGCCTGAACACATCCAACAGCTGCAACATCAGGGCATCGAGTACGACGTCATTACCATCACAGATGATTGAGCGTCAAAAGCCCAACGCTGATCTTGGATATGGGGCCAGCTCTCCTGGAGACTGGGGACTTTCCTGTCCTACTTAGGGCCTCCAGATACTGGACAATCAGTATCTCTTGACTCCAAAGGAGCCAGACCTGTGCTCTTGGGGGTGGACAGCCATGGGCCCCAGCCAGGACATGCTGGGTGCTTCAGCCTGCTGGCAGGCTTTGGGAGAGAAATTTATTTTTGTTTGGATGGACCCACTGGCTCCTCAGTCTCAATAAAGGGACCAGAGTCCAGCCCTTGTAGCTCTCTTTGTATACATGCTAATAACCTGAACCAGCTAAGGGCCGGAAAGCAGGCAGAAGTCTCAAAAAGTGGAGGCTACCTGACTGCACAGTCAGCTGACCCACCTGTTCCAGTGGTCCAGTACAGGCCCAACCAGCCTGACCCCAGGAAATGACTGAGCTAAAGAGAACCGTGCTTTCTCTCCATGGGCTCCCTGTCTCCAGGACCTGAAAGGGCAGGTACTATACCTATGAGGCTATATACTTCCTCTTGGGCCTTGACTGTAAAGCGTTTAGCAGCCTGTGAGTCTGGTTTAGACAGGGCCCAGAGCTATCCAGGCAGGCTCAGCTGTAGGGCTCTGGACTCCTCCAACCTGCTGAGCTCAGAAGCCTCTAGGGACTCAGACCTGCAAGGACCTATGGATGAGTATGGAAATCTAGGGATCTTAATAAAGGGACACCTAGATGTGGTAGGTAGTGGTCACAGAGGCAACTGCCCCAAGACCCTCACACACTCTTGGGGGAGTTTCTGTATTTCCTTTTACAAATGAAACAAGGCAGCAACAGGGTCAGTGTGGGGCTGGGAAGGCATGGGCCTATTTACAAGGGACTTGGCGAATCTGAGGGAGTGAGCAGGGAGGGGGAGCCTTGGCAGAGCCATAATATTCCTATATCCCTGGCAACCCAAGTCCTGCTGCCACCCCAAGGGAGTGCCCTGGGGCCTGCTCAGCCCTGAGGACTGAGTTCCAGCAGTCTATAACAGCACCCCTGGGGCTCCTCCTCCCTGCAGATATGTTAAGTGGAGTGAGACTCTCGACTAGGGCCCTGCTCCCGACCCGAGTCCCGGTCCTTGGCCTCTGAGGAGGAGGATGAGGAAGAGCTGGAGCCATGGCTGCGACCTGACTGCTTGTAGGCAGTGGTGAGCTCCTGCAGCCGCTCTGGCGTCGGCCCCCACTTGGCAAAGCCAGGGTCGTTCTGCAGGAAGAGCACGGCCGTGTTGTGGACGGCCTTATAGTGCATTTCCTCCCTGTGGGCAAAGGCAGCTGTTCAGGAGAGGGCACAGACTGGCCTGCTCATTCAGCCTGCCAGCCTGACCTGGCTCCCTTCCCCTGCTGCCCCGGCACCTACTTCTTGCAGATGTGCTGGGAGCCACTGCGGTACTCATGCTCAAAGGCAGGCAAGACCAGCTGGTGGCGTTTGAAGCGGCTCTGCTCCATTCGGGTGAGCGCTGGTGTGGGGGGCTCCCGCCACTCAGGGATGAACACAATGAAGGACAAGGGCTCTGGTGAGCTCTCCAGCAGTTTCTGTGGAAGGGAGAGTATGGGGTGGAGATGAGGTTCTGCCCTGGAGGGCAGTTTGCAATTTTGCCTGCCTCGTCAGTTGGCAGCACACCCACCTCAAAGTGAGAGACCATAGCATCCATGAGCTCCTCGCAGAACGGAGGGTTGGCCTCAAAGGAACCACTCAGCGGGGCAAAGTCCAGGCAGGGCCTACAGAAAGGTGAGCATTGTAGTCCACCAGCACCATCCCTCACACATACTGCCCCACCTCCAGACAGCCACAATGAAAAGATGACCACAGTTGGGTCAGAGGCCAACATTCACCCTAATTGTGCTAGGGCAAAGAAGTGACCTCGAATAGGTTACCTGAGGACAGAGGCTAGGTGTGTGTGCCTGTATCCACTAAGCTGAAGAACTGGAGTTCAGGGCCACCCCAGCAGAAACCACACCCAGGGCTTCCCCAGCTCATGAGCACAAGGCTCTCACCTTCCGCTGAGCACTTTCTTCCTACCGTTTACCTGGACATCCTGTGCTCCTCACCCTGATACTTTTGAGGTCTGTCTTAACCTTCTCATCCCTCAGTGCCAGGGTTCCTAATCTCAACCTAAGCCAGTTCACAGAAAAGTCCACAGGCCAGCCTTAGATAGTGTCTGTTTAATGTCTGCCCATGAAGCCAAGAAAGTGGAAGCTCCAGAGCTGTTTCAGTGTGTCAGAGGTCACACAGTAGATAGTGTGCACACACAGGAAATAATGAAGACAGGCTATCTTCAAGATTGCCTGATTCCAAAGCCCTAAGCATTAAGAAGCAACTGGCTCAGATGGGACCTGTGCCCTAGCGGACATCTTTATGGGCAGAAGGAGCCCAGCAACCCCTGGATCTCACCCGCGGGAGCCAAAGTAGCCATCTGTGTCCGGGAAGGCAGAACAGTACTGACGGAAGTAGCAGTTGAGGGGTGAGGCGAAGCACTCGAAACTGACGCCAAAGAGTCGGTGGAGGGCCTCGAAGACATGTACAGGCAGTGATCCCTGCAGGCCAGTCCCCTCATAGAGGCCCACACCAAACATCATCTACAGGATTAGCCTTAGTCAGTGTGAGGCTCATCTCCCTGCTCCCTTCCAAGGGAGCCCTCCCCGGCCCCAGATCTGTACCTGGTATCGACGGAGAAGACACCAGACTCGAGGCAGGAACCTCTCAAAGGCAGAGTCATCAACACAGCTATAGCGATACAGGAGCCACTGTGTGACAGAAAGGAAGGGATTCAGCAGGGATCTCATGGCCACATCACTGGCTAGCTGCTGAGGAGTTTGGTTAAGGAAGTAGGAAAGCCTCCCCAGCTCTCACCAGTTTGCTGAAGTAGCTGCGGCTGACCTTGACCATCTCTCCCTTATACCGGATGCAGACCACACTATTCTCCATGTGCATCTCCACACTAGGCATGGGGGGTGCAGACACAGCCAGACGAATTGGGTAGCAGTACACCAGGCGGGGTTCCAACTCTGAGGCCTCCACCTCCTCTGTGGGCAGGAAGGACAGTGAGGGGCTATCCAGCTCTAGACAGCACTCACATCCATTGTGCTAGTGCTTACATGGGTCAGGAAACTGAAACAGTTTCCATCACAAAGGAAATAAAGCCACCAGGCAACTGGCATTAACTGGTGACATGTATCAACACACTCAGCACGGAAGCAGATTTGCAATGCCTTAAGCCTGCCAACAAATTGGAAGTATGAAAACAGTGGCCTTTGTCTGGATAGTTAACTTTACTTATATAGGGATCTTTGGGGCCTGTGCAGGGTTGGTTTTTTTTTTCTTTGAACACTCACGTTGTCATGGCAGGTATTATTACACTTGGGTCTGAGGAAAGCAAAGGTTTAGGGAATGGATTTGAAGTTAAGAAAGGTCTGCTTAACTAACTGGCCCATCTTTCATCAACTTCCGGCTCTTCCTTTCTCATTGATTAATTTCCCAGGGGAGTACTAACACCCTAAAGCCAAAAGACAGCAAATTCTACCCAACATTACTCCAAGAAATAGGTTCTCCCAAATCAGCACAGCCTCACATGTTCTTCAAGCATGGCCTAGGACAGACTAGATGGCATTACAGCCAGCTCCCCATCTGGGCCCTACCTGGGATGTTGTTTTCCTTGAGGATGGCAAGGTGCTTCTCTCGGATCCGTTTAACATACTCAAGGGAGATGTGGTAGATCTTGCTACAGATGCCTTCCACAGAGTCCTTGGCTGCAGCGGAGACATGGGGCCCACACTGCCTCCGCAGATGCTCCAGGCGGTCCTGGAGAAAAGCCCTGGTCAGGACACTGGTGGTAAAAGGGCCTCGGTGGGGCTGGCAGGTAGAACTCTTGTGGGGCTATTGGATCCCAGATGTCCCAGTTTTGAAAGTGGCTCTACTGTTTACTAGCCATGTTGCTTGCACTTCTCTGAATCTTGTTCCTATCAAGGGAATTGAAGCTAGCAAATAGGACATTGTGAAGAGTCAGTGCCATTCCCTGATCCACCAAGCCCCTCTCATGTAAGCATCTAATGAATGGCTGCAGTTTTGTTGGCAGAACCCAAGATAATTGGTGGGGAGAGAGGCAAGCCAGGCAGGACCACCAGCATTTGCCTTCCTTTGGGAGGGCTGCTACAGCACAGGAAACTGGATTGGTGTGGACTTAAGGGTTGTGCTTTTAAATTCTTGTAAAGAGAATTATACCTGTGAAACTGCACCGTGAGAACAAGTCACTCTGGTCAGGGAGTGTACCTGTCTTTGTCACCACATGTCAAGTACACTTAATGTTGTGATTGTAAACAAGTCTGAAAAAACAGGTCCGAAAAGAACGCCCAGTACAAATGCTGACAGAGTTAGAAAAGTGACAGGCAGAGGCCAGAGAACAGAAGGGCTGTGTATACACTAAGTGTAGGAATTGACTCCAATGGTGGCTGGCTGTTTTTTAATATTTATGTGTACACATATAAGTGTTTTACCATCAGTTATTTCTGTATTCCAAATGCATGCCTAATGCTCAGAAGCCACAAGAGGGCATCAGATCCCTTATAATGAAAGTTATAGGTAGCTGTAAGCCCCATGTAGGTGCTGGAATTGGACCTCAATCCATTGGAAGAGCAGCCAGTGCTCATAACTGTTGAGCAATCTCTCCAACCCCCTAAAGGTGGCTTTTAATTGTAATATGGATACAAGAAAAGACAGACTGTTCTCACAGATCTACTGAGGTGACATGTTGAATACTCATCAGGTTGAAAAGGCAGCTGTTTGCCTCTGAGCTTGAGAGAAAGCTAGGGGCCTTGAGCATCTCTATAATGATTCTGGGTCTGATGAGCTTCAAGGTCTGCCAACTGCACACAGGCTGCTGTGGAAGCCAGCCTGATAAGCAGAGCCTTTCAGCTGGCCTCACCCTGGGGCCCTCTCACCATGTAGTCCTCTTTGGAGGCTGAGTGGTCCTTCCGAAGCCAGCTGAAGGTATCTTCCACGTTCCACTTGACCACCTTCCTGCTGTCAGGGGATGCACTCCTGCAGGTTGGCGGCAAGAGAAAGCTGTATTTTGTGCAGGGCCCAGCTGTTAGGTGTCTGCTCCTCCTCTTCCTACTTTGCTACCATCTTAGGCACTAGCCTCTAGGCTTACCACCCATCTGTCTTTGGCAGCATTGACAAGCCTGTGAGCATTAGCCAGACATTGCCCCCCTCCCCACCCCATTTTGATTGTGCTGGGTAGCAAAAGCCAAACCTGGACTCAATGAGCCGCCTGGCAGCCTCTGCATATTTAAAGAGCAGCCGTTTGGCTTCCTCCCGGAACTTGATTCGGGATAACCTGAGTTAGAAAATAGGCAAGAATTAGAGCCCTCCTACATGTGACCTGGCACAAGGACCAACCAGCTGAGCTGTGGCATTATACCTGATGGGAATGTCATTCATAATTTCACGAAACATGGAAGGTGACACAACTGGTTCACAGTTGCTTGGCAACAGGGGGTCAGATCCTTTGTCTACGACTTTGCGCTCCAGCATCCAACGATTGAAAGATTCTCGGGGTGGCTCAATGCCTGTGGGACAAGAAAGCCGCTAAGAACCTGGAATGGCCAGCGGGGTCCAATGAGACAGGAAAAGACACAGTCATAAGAGTTTGTCATGTACTTACTTCCTAGACTTCTTTTCCTAGACTCTATTTGAGAATCAGAATACCAAAGACGGTCTGGTAATGCAGCCCAGACTAGCCTGGAATTCGAAATCCTGCCTGAGCCTCCTGAGAGCTGGGAGGTGTGGGCGCCACACATGCTTTCTCTAAGAATTTTGGTCCCCAACTTACAGCTATGGGAACTTGACAAGTTGAGAAACACACTCAGCATCAGAGCTGGGACCCCAATAAATCTGTTTTCCTATAGCACACAGAACCACTAGAGGCCCCCTTGCCACCCAAACCCAAGTGAAGCCAAGGGGAGGCTGCAGAGCCCTCACCCTCCCGCTGCTGGCACAGCTCCCGGTAGTGCTGGCGTAGCTTCAGGATGAGCTGAGAGCGGAGCAGCTCGACCTCAGGGTGTGGGGGCAGGACCTCTGAAGGGCCCCTGTGCTTGATGACAGCATTGGTCTGGATGTCCAGGTCCCAGTACACCCTAGGGCACAGACAGGAGTAGTGAAGATGGCCTGCCCACTACTGCCACACCACACAGTTCTGGGCAAGCTGCCCATCAGCAATGTACATATCCAAGCCAATCAATAGGTACTCACTCAGTGGGTCGGAGGAGAGCTGCTTGCTGTTTATCTTCAGTAGATGCACCCCAAATCTTTAGTGTTGGGGTTCCTGGGATGCTGGGGGAACTGGGCACCGACTGGCTTGTGGGTGTCATAGGTATTTCGATCTGAAGGAAAAGAAACCAGAAGGCATCCAGTCCAAAGTCTGCAGCCAGGCCCAGCAGGTAGCTGTACTTAGGACTCCCTCCTGACCCAGCCCTTGCCCTTGCAGGGAGCTTCTGGTCACACGCCCAAGGTAACCACTTACCAACCAGGTCCTGGGAGTCCCAGACACTCACCTTGGGTTTCTTTACACCATTGCCACTTGGCTGCTCTTCCGAGAGCTGCCGCTTTCTGGGCTTGTTCTCCACTGGGGGAGTTTCCACCAAGCTTGAGTCTTGGGGCAGGGGGGTTGCATTCAGCCCCAAAGGGTCTGACTGGTAGAGGGAAAACAGCAAAATTGCAAACAGCCAGTGGCTTAGGAGCCCCAACAGTTCAAATTCTTGTTTTCCCACCTGTCTCTGGCTCCTTAAGGAAGCCAAAGGCCTGGAATGCAGATGAAGAACCTTGGACTCCACTCCTGCCTGCTACCTGCAGCTGTGGCCAGGGGTGACTCCTTCCTAATGCCCTCACCTTCAGAAAGGCTATGTTAACCCCACCTCACCACTGACATTGTGACACAAATCAGTGAGTGACTTGCTATGCTGTGTGGCATTAGATTAGTGCCTTAAGAACAAAATAGAAATCGAGAACCAAGAAGAGTCAGGGAATGTTATTTTTCAGACAAGCAAGGCTCTGCATGGCCTTGGGCTAGTCACTTCCCTTTGAACCTCAGTGTCCTCTCCTACAAAAACGAAGAGCCTGCCTGTGTATAGAGGGCTCCAAGAGCTGAGGTTCCTACCAGACAGCCTGTGGTTATACTCCTAGAACATCCTTCCCCTCCCACTTAGCTAGCCTCACCTTAAACTCTGATTCTCAGAGGAGTTCAATCCCCATGGATTTCAGTATATTCTTTAAATAAGTCCACAACTGGAATCCTACTCTCTGCCACAGAATAAACATACCACAAAGACAGGGAACTCGTCTGTCTTGCTGACGCCTACCTCTTCGCATGCTGTCCAGTGTTTAGCATGCTACACTAATAATCTGCCCCCATCTCTCCTGTTTGATTGCAAGGTCTTTGAAGACAGGAACTGTCTTCCTTGACATTTTATCTGCAGGTATCAGCACAGGGCTAGACACCTAGTTGTCTGAGATACATTTGTGGAAGGCCAGAGGTCTGCTCTGACCCTTGCCCCAAGTCGGCACTCACAAGCACATCGTGCTGGCCCAGCACAGGCATCTCCCACAGGGACTGGTTGGTGAATCGGTTGAAGTAGTAGGGGCGGCTCTCCCTCCGGCTCCAGCACTTCTCCCAGCCTGCATGTACCAGCTCCTCTGCAAACAAGAGTACGACCCAGACAGTCAGGGCTGCGCACAGCACCCCGCTATCCTACCAGCCCATACCACTCCCTCCAATACCTGGGAGGTCCTGTACCAGGCGAACTGGCTTTGGAGAACAGGGCTGGCTCTGATTGGAGGTGCCTGGAGAGTGACTTAGGAGGGATGCTTCCTCCCGGGGGCTGCCGTGATTCTCATTGGCCATCTCAGCAGCCGCACGGGACCTGTCACACAGAGGACCAAGAGTGTCAACTCCATCCTACTCACTAATTACAACCTAGGGCTCTGGTGACTTATCTACAGATTTGAGAAATCTAACAGTCTTCTCCTGGACAGCCAGCCAACTAGTGCCACAGGAGCAGTGAGATTGAAGTTTCTGTCCCTCAACTGTAAGATAGGGTGCCCACCTAGCCAAATCCTTCCCTTTAATGGTCTGGCTTGCCCTTGGGCTCCCATCCTCCAGGAAGGCTCTCTCCGCCCTGCCTCCTCCCTCCCCCGCACAGATTTGGTGGACACAGCTCTTCCACAGCGTCACTGAAAGTGCCTCAGAGAGTTTAGATGGCTAGACCTACAGGGGGACTGTTTCCTCAGACTGGGTCCAGGAAGGACATCGCTCTCCAGAGCTGAGGATACTACCTGTACCCAAAAGGAGCTCTACTAATCCTGCGAACATTTACAGAGCACCAGAGTGGCCAACAAGAAGAGGGTCTGCCTTTGAGAAGTTGCCCTACAAGAACCAGTGCCTTCTCCTCTTGGGAAGACAGTAAAGTCAGTGGACCAGTGGGAAGGAAGCATGGACTCTGGTAGTAGTCTGTCGCTAAGGAAACCAGTGTAACTGAGGGGGGTTCAGTCCTTCAGAAGCCCCAAGTTAAACACTGAAGAAGCCAGCTTCTTCAGATCTGTATTTCCCACTACTCCCTCCCACAGCACACCTAACACAAGCCTCAAAGGCCAGGTACTTCCCAGTCTGGTCCTGGTACACACCTAGGGGGCCGCCTGAGATCAGAATGATGATGCTCATGTTGTTTTTAGTATGTTACAAAACCCACAAGAAACCCTCACCCACAGTAAGACCACAAAGGCTGATTGAAAGGTTTTCTTTGCATGCTCATCGGGATCCCTGACTGGTTGTTGACGACATCATAGGAATCATTGAACATTTATTTTATTGTACACCCAAAGACATCTGTTAATTTGGAAAGGGAAAAATCAATAGTTACTTTATCTGTACAGTTTGGCAGATAAAAATTGCAGCGGCAACAGGACACGTGTAACAAGTGGGCCTTGATTACAGGAAGGTTTGGAATGACTCCTTTGGGGCTGAGCCCATGGGTTTCAAGGCTGAATAAGGTCCCTTTTCTCTCACCCTCTGGGGTCTGCAACACTAGCATGAGAGGGTTTTCTTTTCTGGTTGGACTGAACCCACGTCACGGGGTCCCACAGAAGCAGGGGGGAGGCCCACAGGAAGGTGCAGCACAGGTAGGTAGGCTGGTCAGCAGTGTAGTTGATAGGGACTCAGGGAACTCCGTGCATCAGCAGCTGGGGAGCAAATAGAAGAAAAGAGTTATTGGCCTGAGAAGCCTCCCTAGGCAGAGGCAACAGAAGAGGGACAAGGACACACTATGAGGGTCTGGAGGCTCAAGGAATCAAAGCTGTACTTCTCAGAGATCAAAGCCTGGTCGATATAGTGTGACCCGGTCTAAACAAATATGCTGAAACAGATCTTTTTTTTTTTTTGGTTTTTCAAGACAGGGTTTCTCTGTAGCTTTGGAGCC
>LOJH01014274.1:11935-28824 GCA_001685095.1 Ellobius talpinus | reverse complement strand
GGAATTGAACTCAGGACCTTTGGAAGAGCAGGCACTGCTCTTAACCTCTGAGCCGTCTCTCCAGCCCCCACAAAGAATTCTTAAGTGGAAAAATAATATCCATCTACCTGAAAAAAATACCTTTTTTTGCTCTGGAAAATTCTAAACAATGTATCCAGACAAAGACGACATTAAAACAAACTTTGAAGAGCCTCTCAGCCAGCTTTGCTCATGTGTACCAATGACCTTGCCTCACTGTGTCGGCTCCTCATTTCCATATCATTCTGGGGCAAGGCTGAAACAGTAGTCTAGTGTTTTACTTATAAATATTTCAGTATGGATCTCTAAAATAAGAACTTCTTTGAAAAACATGGCCACAATACAGCCATCATATCACAAAAGTATCAACAATGATATTTTGTGTGTGAGTGCCAGAGTCTGAAGCCAGGGTTTATACATATTGTGCTGGGGACAGAACTTAGTGGTTAGAGTGCTCGCCTAGCGTGCCTGAGACCCTGGGTTTCATCCATACAAATATAGAAAATGAAAAGAAAACATTCTCATACAACATAACCTAAAGAGACACTAATTTGATACTTATATGTTGAGAAATGATGATAGAAAAACATTATTTGTATCCATAATTATACCACTGTATTTCTATAAAAACAAAAAATCTTGTATGTACATTTTTTTGTTTGTTTTGTTTGTTTGTTTGTTTTGAGACAGGGTCTCTCTGTACTTTTAGAGCCTGTCCTGGAACTCACTCTGTAGACCCCGGCTGGCCTCAAACTCACAAAGCTCTACTTGCCTCTCCCTCTCAAGTGCTGGGATTAAAGGCTTGAGCCACCACTTCCTGGCTGTATGTGCATTTTTAAAAAACTTTGAGTGTGTCTATGTGTATGTATGCACATGGAGGCTAGAGGCCAATGCTGAGCATCTTCCCTAGTCGCTCCTCACATGGCTTTTTGAGGCAGGGTCTCTCATTGATCCCAGCATTCACTGATTTGGCTAGAGGCTGGTCAGTGATACCCAGGCTCAGCCTGTCTCTGCTCCATAGCGCTGGGGCTACAGGTGTATGCCAACACGCCTAGCTGCCACGTGGGTGCTGAGACATGAACCCAGGTCCTCATCACACGCACTTCAGTGACTGAGCATCTCCCCAGCTCCTGTTCTAATTTTTAATATTTAGTTCATTTTTAGGGTTTTTGTTTTGTTGTTTTTGTTTCTTTTGGATAGAATTTCACTACATAGCCTGAGCTGGCCTTATACTTGGGTGATCTTACTACTGCAGTCCCCCCAAGTGCTGGGATTATAAGTTATCCCCACCTTAAACCTCTCATTTCAAGATCAGTTAAAAACTTCAAAGCCAAGGAAGAAAGATTAAAAAGTTCAAGTCCCGTGTGAGCTAGAGAGAGTTCAAAGACAGCCTGGTAAGTATGTATCTCAAAATGGAGAAAAAAAAAAGTAAACCGAGGCTGGCATACAGCTCAGGAGGTAGAGCATTTGTCTAGCATGCATGAGGCCTTCAGTTCAATTCTTAGCACTCATAACAAACAAACAAACAAGCACCAACCTTTGGGGAAAGCCACATGTAGGAAAGAGGCACACTTACTGGATCAATGCCAAACGGGTACGGGCCACCAAAAACTCCAGGGATAGCTGGGTTCAGCTGGAGAACAGAGCTTCCCAGAAGCGTCTCTTCCCTGTCGTGTTAAAGAAAGTCATTTTTATTTTGGATCAAGGAAAGGAAACTACCAGGTCTAAACACCAAGCACAAAAGGAACTACTACAGTTATCACTGGCGGGGATGGCCCAGCAGGTCCTGCTCACCTGCAAGCTTGAGGACTTTGCATCCCCAGAACCTGCATGAAAGCCAGGCAGGTATAGTGGCCCTTATGGGGGTGGAGAGGTGGAGACAAATAAGCTGGCAGGCCTAGCTGGATGGCAGCTCTAGGCTCAGGAGGAGACCAGAAGTCTCACTGTGTGAGATGAGTCAGGAAGGGCCAACCATTGGCCTCCACAAACACACACGCATCTCCACACAACTGAACTCACATACGTAAGTGCAAGAAGAAAGGAGGAATTCGTATCCAAGAACAAGAGGAAATCAAACACAAAGAAAGGTAAGCACTAATACATAACTAAGGAGGGAATTTAGGTTACTTGCTTTTAAGTTACAAACAAATAAATAGATTTTACATTAATTTACAGGCTCACATCTTGACACTTGCTGACAAATCATATAGTCCTTCAGAGACTGGAGCATAAATGAGAAGAGACCGTGCTCCCTCTGAAACACATTCTCAAACTCTCCTAAAGGGGAGTTAGTTTACTGCTCGCTCGACAAGCCAGAGCTGGACATACAAGGAACTAGCTTTGATCTTTGGTTTCTGCAACTTACGTCCAGTTCCCTAGAGTGAACATTGGCCGGACACTCCACGATGACCCAAAGATATTCAGAGACTTGGAAAAACAGTCATTGTAGATGAGACCAGTGTAGATGGAGAATATTCCCATCAGAAGAATAATGTATCGACCGCTGAACACGGTGCTAAACATCTGGAGCCAGAGAAAAGGAGCTATCAGATCCAGTGTCACAGCGTCCGTTGTGATACTACAACTTATACTACCAACATGCACCAGCGCACCCCATCCTGGCTCTGAAAGCTTCAACTAATGATTGAAATATAAGGCTAAGATGGCTTGGGGGAGTAGCTCAATGGCAGAGCACTTGCCTGTGAGGCCCAACGGTCAACCCCCACAACTACAAATGAAATAAGAATGTTAAAATAATTTTGCATGTATAGCACATGGCCTCTTTAATATTCAAACAACTTTTATTCTTCCTTTTTTGTAAATTCATGGACTTTTAGACCATTACTGTCATCACGAATGCTTGAGATATTACAAAGTTCAGTCCAGTGCAGGAGTCCCTGAAACAGTACCTCATTCTCATTCTTCTGGGAGAGGATCCGGCTCTCCCTCAACACCATCCATACAGCAAAAAGCGTCATCAAAATGCCGTGCCCGAAATCTCCAAACATCACAGCAAACAGGAAAGGGAAAGTGATGATGGTATATGGAGCTAGGAAGAAACCGGAAAGAGAACCATGAGCTACAGAAAAGCATGGGTCCCCACATGCCCCACTCTTGTCTGGACTCTGAGGTGCACGTGAGCGCCTTCTTCCTCCATACTGGATGAATGGACTCTCAGGGAACGCGGTCACAGTGAGAGCCACACCCTCACAGAGCAGCTGATGGGTTGCGCTACAGCGAATACTTTACACTGGACAGGAAATAGTGGGTCCCGACACCCTGACAACACTAGCTGGTTGCTGCACTCCCTTCCTCCAGCCTCAGGTCTCTACTCTGGGCTAGGCCAGCTGTCGCCTCTCCATGCAGCAACCCTTTCTGAGCTGATAAAGCCCTCAAGCAAGAAGGGGAAGCCTGGAATCACAGCAAAGCAGGTCCAATAATGAATGTTCAGATTCTTGAGTGAATAATTGACTGAATATGGAAGAGACTGGCCTGTGTCGAAAACAGTTATTATTATTCTACTTTCTGTCTAGCCTCAGGACAGGGAAACCAAGAAGTCATTCTAGAATGAATATAAGACATCTTAAATAAACAAAAAAAACCATTTTGTTTAAGGAGCTCCTCCAAAGCCAAGTGATATTTTGTTGCTATTTTGAGAGGCCAGGTATTTTGTATCTCTGAGGACAGATACAAGAATCCAATAAGAAGCTCTTAGAGAAGCATTATTCCATGATGGATCTGCTTATATCTAATGGGCACGTTTTACAGCAATTGCACACCAGCTGAGATCTAGACATCTCTAAAGCCATTGTCCAACAGGATTATTAGCAAGACACACACCTTTAATCCCAGCACTTGGGAGGTAGAGGCAGGTGGATCTCTCTGAATTCTAGGCCATCCTGATCTACACAGTGAGTTCAAGGACAGCCAGGGCTACACAAAGAAATGCTGTTTTGAAAAACAAAAAACAAACAAAAAGAAAAAGAAAGAAAAGAGTGAAATGTTAGCTAAGTGTGGCGGTGCACCGCCTTTAATCCTAGCGCTATAGGAGGCAGACACAAGCAGATCTTCGTTCATTGGAAGCCAACCTGGTCTACAAAACAAGTTCCAGGTCACCCAGAGATATACGATGAGATCTTGTTTCATGTCTCAAAACAAAATAACCAAAAAGAAAAAAAAGATTTAAATTATTTAAAAAAAAATCATACAATTTTGACATTGTGACAGAATGCTATTTACAACGTTTGTATTAGAGAACTACACAATTAGACTAACAAAAATATTGCCAACCCCCCCAACATTAATTAAGTTTGCGATTTTGTGCTGGCTGCATTCATAGCTATCCTAGGGCACATGAAGCCTATAGGCTGAGGACACCTGCTAGGGGAAAAAAAAATCAAACATTCGCACCTGGGTTTATCTCTCGGTAAGTCCCAATCCCATAAGCATCTACTATGTTCTGGAAGCCGTTTGTGAACTTGTTGGTTTTGTTGTACGTTGGGGGAGTCTGGTTTGTCTGCATCCTGTTCAGAATGGAAGGCACAGTAGAACCGCTGTGTTCCTAGGAAACATCAGTAACATGTCAAAATTAGGCGTCCTCCTGGCTATGCAGATACACATATGTATCACAATTCAAACTGAACACCTAAAAGTTGTATCTTCTTTTATATAGTTACATTTCAATTAAACAAACAAGAAAGTCAAGATTATTTTATATCTTTCTCAGTCTTTGGAAGAATTGGGATTAGATGTAAAACCGACAACAGAAGATTTCAGTTAAGTTTTGGTGCCAGGCATAGCAGCACCTGGTGGTCCAGGAAGCAGAGGCAAGAGGACTGAAAGTCAAGGCCAGCCTGAGCTATACAACACTTGAAAACAGCAGAAAACAAAGCAAACAGACTGGATATTTGCAGGCAAAAATAAATAAATACATACATAAATAAAAAGTGAGCTTCAATTAAAACTTAGAAAGTATATCATTATGGTGAAAAAAATACAAACCAGCAGTGGCATGCTTCAGGAGGCTGAGGAGGAAGGATCACTTAATTCAAAAGTTCAAGACCCAGGCCACGCAGTGGTGGCATACACCTTTGTTGTTGTTATTGTTGTTTTTATTTTTTGAGACAGGGTTTCTCTATAGTTTTGGTGCCTGTCCTGGAACCAGCTCTTGTAGACCAGGCTGGCCTGGAACTCAGAGTCTGCCTCCTGAGTGCTGGGGATTAAAGGCGTGCGCCACCACCTGGTGAGATATATTTTTTAAAAGTATGATATTTACATGATGTGTGTGTGGGTGTATGCATGCTATAGCATGCATGTGGAGGCTGGAGAACAACTCTGTGAAGTCACTTCTTCCTCCTCCATGTGGGTTCCAGGGAACAGACTCAGGTTACAAGTTTGAGTGACAAGCGCCTTTATACAATGAGTCATCTTGCTGGTCTCATGAACTGATTTCTTGCCCTTCCCCACAAGACACACTAAGCCTGGAGGCCCAGGTTCAAGTCCCTGGGAAAGTTACTTTACCTCCGTGGCTTTCTGATCTTGGGCTAAAACATATCTAAGGTCTCATCTAAACATGATGTTGACTCCATATACTTACATTTCTTGGGAGTTGGGGGCAATTTAATGAGTTCTGGTGACTGTGTGAGTCAAAAGAATGGAACCAAAAATCTGTCTTTTGAATTGTCCTGTTTATAAACTGAGTCCTTTTTTAAAGATAATTTATTTTTATTTTATGTGCATTGGTGTTTTGCCTGCATGTATGTCTGTGTGAGGGTGTCAGATCTGGGAGTTGTAGACAGTTGTGAGCCTCATTGTGGGTGTTGGGAATTCAGCCAGGGTTAACTGCTGAGCCATCTCTCCAGGCCTTATAAATAGTTAATCATCATTTGCTGGAGAAAGGAAAACAAAGTACACATGAATGTGAATGTGTGTGTATGTATGTGTGAGTGTGTGTGTGTGTGTGTCTTGCGTAACTGAAGTGGGACCCAAAGTGATATTGCCAAAGGGTTTAAGAATTAGGGGCTTGGTATCCCAGGACTCCTGGGCCTGGCTGGCCTCACCTACACTGTTTCCACACCCCATGCCACGAGCGGCTGGAGAAGACAAAATTGGAAGCCGTTTGGGATAACAACCAGGACTTTTGCAAGAAATCCTTTGGGACCTGGTGCAGTTGGTGGAGCAGAGCAGCACTGCCTGATACGTACAAGATGTATAAAGCAGTGGAAGCGGTGGTGCACGCCTTTAATCTGCCTGATCTCTGTGAGTTCGAGGCCAGCTGGTCTACAAGAGCTAGTTCCAGGACAGGCTCCAAAGCTAAAGAGAAACTCTGCCTTGAAAAATCAAAAAAAGAGATATATGCCACCACAGCCCAGCTCTGGTCTTGAACTCTTGAATTAAGTGATCCTTACTCCTCAGCCTCCTAAAGTGTGCCACTGCCTGGCTTAAATTTTTTTTCACCATAATGATATACTTCCTAAGTCTTAATTGGGGGTCAGAGTTCTGGCAGGTATTGGAAATACTCTACAGAGAGAGTGTGGTGCTGGCTGCGCGTCAGCAAACGCTAAAGCCACTGAGCTGTTGATGGTAAGAGGCTATTTCGTGGCACATGAAATGCACCCGAATAAACAGTGACAAGAAAGACTGACAAGCGAGCTGCTCTCTGACCTTGTACCCCACCCATAAGGTTTACTGTTTCCTGGAAAATACTTCTCTCAGAAAAACCCCAATTCTACCTGGCACGGTGACGCACACTATCATCCCAGCACCTGGGAGGCAGAGGCAGGCGGATCTCAGTGAGTTCGAGGCCAGCCTGGGTACAAAGTGAGTTCCAGGACAGCCAGGACTGTTACACAGAGAAACCCTGTCTCAAAGAAAAAAGAAAGAGAGAGAGAGAGAGAGAGAGAGAGAGAGAGAGAAAGCGTTCAAGACCAGAGAAAGTAAAACACACTGTCTGCTCTTTTCCCTGTCCACTCCTCATTCCCTAAGGCCTGCAGTTCAGCTGAGATGCTCATGACATGACTGGCCAGACACCAGCTCTGCCTCTGCCCACCAAGGCTATGTACTCATTTTCCCCTTCAGAGTGTCTCACAGGTTCACCATCTTTTTTTAAGTCCTGCCTGCAGCCCTCATCAACGACAACTCCATGCTCACAGTAGCCTCAAGACTGGCCACCCACTCTCAGGATTTCTCTGCTTTTCATGGTCCGCTGACGTTTTCAAACCTGCCTTAATCACAGCTACACAACACACTGCCTCTCTAACCTCACGGAATAAGTTTTAAACCCTGGACCTTTGAAAAAAATCACACATAACCGGGCTTCAATCTATTTGATGAACCGTTAGCTGCTATTCTTGTCAGCTAAACCATTATAAACCCCATTTTGCTTAACACCATGCGTGCACTCCTGAACAGTACTTCCAGCCTTTATCTGTAGCCTTTTCTTTTCATTTTGTGGCATCTTGTTTGTTGAGATAAGGGTCTCATGTAGCCCAGGCTGGTCTCAAAGCCAAACTTACTATATAATCTTGAACTCAAACTTACTTTGAGTAACCTTGAACCTCAAACTTACTATATAACCTTGAACTCTGGATCCCCTTGGTGTTAATTCCCTAGTGCTGGAATTACAAGGATATGCCACCATATCTGGCTTATGTAGATCTGGAAATTAAACCAGGGCTTCATAGCCAAGAGTAATGGCACACATCTTTAATCCCAGCACTCAAACAGTAGAGGCAGGCATATCTCTGAGTTCAAGGCCATCTTGGTCTTGAGTTCCAAGACAGCAAGGGCTACACAAAGAAACCTTGTCTCAAAAACAAAACACACAAACGAAATTACCAGGGCTTCATTCACGCAAGGCAAACTGTCTCCCAGCTCGGCTGCTTCCCTAGTCCTGTTCACACAGTTTTCTGCTTACCTAACCATCGTACCGGTTCAAGTCCCTGGTCAGAAGTCACCTTTTCCATTGTTGGCTTATGTTTTTGCAGCTATGGGGACTGAACTCAGGGCTTCACAACGTCCCTGGTTAGAAGTTACCTTTTCCATTGTTGGCTTATGTTTTTGCAGCTCTGGGGACTGAACCCAGGGCTTCACAACGTCCCTGGTCACAAGTCACCTTTTCCATTGTTGGCTTATGTTTTTGCAGCTCTGGGGACTGAACCCAGGGCTTCACACATGCCAAGCAAACGCTCTGCTGTTGAGTGACAACCTTTGTTCCACCAAACTCCACTTTTTCTTGAAGCTTTTTCTGATCACATTAGTTAGAAAAGCTCCACCCTCCACACACATCTCCACTCAGCCCGAGCTGTTTAGTAGGCCTGCCTATCCTAATGAATTGCAAGGTGCTTCAGGTACAGCTTGTATACCTCTGTATATATACACACGCACACATATACACATACACTCCCTGGCTTAGGTCAGTGTCTTAGAAAGCAGCTGCTCTAACGACCAAGCAGAAGCTGTCAGTCAGAGAGTGAGTCAGGAAGCTAATACTCCAGCATGGTCTGTCCTGAGGAGTCATGACCATGACCAAATGCCTTTGCAATACTGAGCTGCAGTTCCTGCCCGTACAATAAGGCCACAGTCAGAGCATGCTCTCAAGGTATAAGAACACACTAGGAACTCTGAATGCACCGGGTGGTGGTGGTACATGCCTTTAATTCCAACATTCATGAATCTCAATGAGTTTGAGGCTAGCCTGGTCTACAAAGTGAGTTTCAAGACAGCCAGGACTGTTACACAGAGAAACCCTGTCTTGAAAAAAACCAAACAAACAAAACTCTGAAAGCAAAAATGTCATAAATACAAAGCTGATTAATAGGAGGCTCTTCACCTGCCCACCAGACTGCCCACCAGATTCATTTCAGCTGGAGACTCACTGTGCCTCTTCTAAGTGCAAACTGGATGGAGTCAAGGTCAGTGACAGGGCACCAGACTTCTGCAATCAGGCACTTCTGGGTCACATCTATGTTGCACAGGTTCAGGGTATGGTAGATGGCCTTCATCTTCCGCACCTTGATGAACCAGACCCGAATGTTCTTAGCAGCTGCCTGTAGAACCCTCTGGCGGTGGTCCTCTGTTTGATTGAGAACCTTTTGGGAGGAGAGGAAATAGGGGAGGGATCTTTCTAACACAAGTCTTCCATCATAGGATAGGGTGGCAAAGTGGCATTGCTTGCTTTTTCTCCCTTCCTCCCTTCCTTCCTCCCTCCCTTCCTTCCTCCCTTCCTTCCTTTCCAAAACAGGGTTTCTCTGTGTAACAGCCCTGGCTATCCTGGAACTCACTCTGTAGACCAGGCTGGCCTTAAAGTCACAGAGATCTCCCTGCCTCTGCCTCCCTAGTGCTGGGATTAAAGGCCTGCACCACCATGCTCAGCTGTGGCATCACTTTCTAAAAAGGGTTACCAGAGAACAGTCTTATTCTTCCCCTAGCAAAATGTATTATTTGGGGGTTTGAGGGTTTAGGGTGGTAGGGGTTGGTCAAATTATAAGAAATGTGAGCTCTTACAGTGGTAGTGATGGGACTCAGAGCTTGCACATGCTCTCCAAGCATGCTACCACTGAATTATGTCTCTAGCTCAAGGAATTTGAGTTTTGGAGCTGAGAACATAGCTCAGTAGTAGAGGAATCTGCCCAGCATGCAGGCCCTAGGTTCTAGTCCTAGCAGCACCACTCCCACCACCCCCATGCACGCAAGTACACACACACACACACACACACGCACACGCACACGCACACACACACATGCACACAAAAGGAAAATGAGTATCTTAAAGGAGCAACAGTTCAAGCTGGTGGGTCATCCTCAGCGGGGGCTAAAGGGAAAAATGAGAAAGGAATTGAAATGGGAGTCATCACGAGTGTGACAATATCACTGCCATAGAGAAAGGCCTCGGGATACGCTATGTTTATTAACATTGTAAGGACAGCAAACAACTACTGTACTCTTTCTTTCAAAAACTAAGACATTCTCCTGGCTGCCTTCTCCTTCCAAAGACTCACAAATCATGACTCTTCTCTTAGAACCCTGCTAGGACCACGGTGTGCATGACCTTTGCACTGTAAATTGATAAAAATTGAACAGTCTCTCTCTGGGTTCAAGAGTCAACTCTGGGCTCTTTGGCTGGCCCATGTGGTTAAGATCAAAGATAACCGGAAGCTGTATCATGCTGTTAAAAGGGGCTGCCAGAAGGAGAGTGTGTGAGGGCAAAATTGACTCTACACATACTTCTGGACTGTTTGAGTTTTCCTTTTCTTAACTCAGCATACTTAAGGAAAATGAATTATTGCAAAAAAAAATCTCAGAGTCATGCAGCAGAGGGGAATGGACTGCTCTCAGGCAGTAAGGATTCCAGACACACAGCATTCCTTTCTTGCTGGAGGATGACTGACGCTATTTTTAAGAGTCCTACCCTGAGACTTTTGCCAGTTCCAGGGGGACTTATTACCCACACACATTTCTTTTTTTGGTATGCTCAACTGCTTTAGGTGCTTTAACAGACTGTCAAGGACTCAAGGGAGCAGAGTGGCTCACTACTGCCGTAGTTCACAGAGTCAAATTCCCAGGGTCCCCCTTGTACCATCTGGAGATCATCGATCCTGGTATTGACTCCGGAAGCCATTTCTTTCCTCTCCTGTGGAGTCTCAGGACAGGGATAGAGGGAGGCTCGAAACCTGGAAGAGACGGGAACAGCCTCAGGAACCGAGATTTCTTAGTATAGCCTATCTACGTCACCTCGGAAGGTAGTGCTAACTTAGTAGGAGTAAGTCAGTAGGGCCAAACACAATTAGGTCAGGCTGCTGTGTCAATCAACGCCAATCACTTATGTGAAGTGGCCGACAGAGAGCAACAACAACACTGCACAGTCTTGACACTCTCGCTAGCTACGAAATCATTTTGAGATTTTAAAAAAATAATAAAAATAATAATAAGGTGCTGGAGAGATGGCTCTGCAGTTTTGAGCACCTGTTTCTCTTTCAGAGGCCTGAGGTTCAGTTCCCAGCACCTGTGTGGTAGGTCACAACTGCCTGTAATTCAGTTCTAGAGGATCCAACACTCTCTTGTGGCTTCCAAGGGCACCAGGCATGCACGTGTGCATATACATACATACAGGCAAAACACTCAAAAACACAAAATAAATAAATCTTTAGCAAAGAATTTGGAAAAAAATAATTTTTAAACTATTTTTATTATAAGTTATTAGAGAAATATGACATGGTAAAATTTCTATCCATAACACAGAATCCCATAGAATTTATACAGTGCCTATGGCACTATGTTGGCATGTAAACTCACTGTCCCTGAATAATGAAACTGAGTTTGGCTGGTTTCTTTGGGGGAAGGTATGAGTATATATGTGTGGTATGTGTGTGCATGTCATGGAGATCCAAGGTTGACACCAGGGGTCTTCCTGGATTTCTCTCCACCTTAGTCATTTAGGCAGAGTCTCTCTTGATTCCAGAGTACACCCACGCCGTGAGCCTAACTAGCCAGAAGGCTCCAGGGATCCTGTCTTGGCTTCTGGAATGTTGGGGTTACAGGTGGCTGCCATGCTCACCTGGCACTTATGGGGGTTCTGGGGATCTAAACTCTACTCCTCAATGCTTGAGGAGTCAGCACTTTATCCTCTGAACTAGCTCTCCAACCCCCAAGCTGTGGTTCTGATCCTCGGAAAAGAAGGAAGAAAAACTGGAGCTGCTTCTGATGGTTTAAAGCATTCCCAACGTCAGTAAGCAGCACACTCGGTGTGCAAAGCAGAACGAGGACCTGTGCAGCACTTTTCTGAGCCGTAAGCAGGCAGCAGAGCTGTGCCTCTTGGATGGAGGCAGGCATGCGATCTTACCCTTCGCAGATTTTCTTGACCCTGTTTTTCAGCTGATCGCCTTGGAAAAAAATGATGAATACAGACTTGTGCACGTGGTCACCCTAGGCCCCAGGAGAAAAACCAAGAGTTCAGAACTCTCAATATAGATGAGAACTTCCTTTGAGACAGTCTTACACTGCAGCCCAGGCTAGCCTGGTCTTGACTGTGTGGCCTAGATGGGCCTCGAACTCCTAGCAGTCCTAGCCCTAGGCTCCTGAACGTTGGATTTACAGGTCTAGCTGAAAAGTTCAAGAACAACTAAACCTGGGTGGCATCAGAAGGATTCCTTTAAGAAAATGGCCTTCTGTACTTTACCCCTACTCCCTCTCCTAAGCTTCATTGAGAATATCTGCCCTATAACCACAGATCCACAAACATCTTCCTGTTTTTGGACACAACCGGAAGCCTGACAGAAGCTGAGGGGCTCCTCAGCACAGTGCAGCTTGTTTCTCCGGTTCTACATGGACTCTAGTATTTCCAGGACAACAAAAGTACAGAGGAGAGGAGACAGAAGGAAGCCTGTCTGTTCCTGGGCACAGAGAGAAACAGATAAAGAGCTGGCTGGATACAAGGAACTAAGTCACTAGCAAGAACAGTGTGTTGAATCTTGAGAATCACACAAATTTAGACTATATGCAACAAGGAACAATACCAAGCTCACACCTCGAGTACAAGGGCAGCAAGAAAAAAAAATCAGAAAAAAATATGCTTATGAGCTATTAGCCAAGATGCCTTAGGCTGCCTATAATGTCTCACATACAGAGTGTATACTGCTCTTATAGAAGAAAACAATTTCAGAAGGCTACTACAAGACAAAGAGGGAAGAAAGCTAGATTCAAGATACTTAATCCCTAAGTCTCCTGGCTAAATAAACTGGGCCCATTCTTGGTGCAGCTGCTCTGCTGGAGATACCATGTTCTGCTTTCCTGGATTTGTTGATAAAATAATCTTCCTGCTATGGAGAGGAAACTTGACCGGACACCCTGGAGAAGGGCTCCATGACTACAGGTTACAATGTTTCCACAACCCAAGCAGCCTGAGAAAACAGCACCCTGGGTTAAAGCATTCACAATGTCACCATGTCTCTACTCAGTGAGGGGTAAAAGCCACAGGGTGCTACCCACCAAAGTTGAGAAACGTCCAAGTTAAATTTCTTTTAGGACAAAAATTAGCACATTAAGACATTTATAAGGTAAGCTAACTGCAGGCTTCTAAATACTAAGGTGAGAGTGACGTGCTGTCTCAGTGACACACCCAGCCTTTGCTGACATCCCTGAGATCAGGACCCCGTGTCATGAAGATGTTGCTATGAACTTTGTCTCACTGAGTCAAATGCCAAAACATTAGACTAGACCTACTTTTTCCAAGAGCTGGGTGGGCAAGATCACCCTCACCTGGCATGTATCTAGGCTAAATTAAGATTCTAATCTTCCCAATATACAGGCAGACAATAAAATCTTGCCAAGAGAAGTTTTCATCAGCTTATAAAGATTAAGGTTTAGGAAATCTATCTTTTTATACATGATACTGCCAAATTTGCAATGACGTATCTTGATTTTATGTTAGTTTCCATAAAAGGCTATTTTTCTTTCAGCCCAGATTAGTAACAAGAAATATATAAAGCTAAAATTAAGAATAATTGAGGCGGAAAATGTGCAAAAAAAAACCCTTCATGGGTAAAGTCTGAAAATATGTGCATATCATATCTGCATGGAGGGAGAAGTTAGAGAAAGGGGAGTGAGCCTTGAGTCTCTGACGGCACCATGTTCTGCTCCCGCTTGGGCTCACTTTACAAGACCTACTCCACCAGACACAATTTCCTTGTCTTACAGTCACGGGATCCTCCAGCGGGTTCTCAATTTCAGCCTGTCTCAGGAACACATTCCCGCGGCACACTCGCCAAAGCATGCGTTCAAAGGTAGGGATCCGCTCCCGGTTAATCACACCAGCCACAAAGCTGTGGGGAGAAGAGTCAGGTTGGGAACTCCAGGCTGGGAGACTTAAGATAAAGCAGGAGAGAGGGAGGGAACATGGAGGATTATATACTGCACATGGTGTCAAGAGGGCTGGCGGCCACTCTCTAATGCCTGACCTCATTTCTGGACCCAACAGAGGGTTGAGAGACAAACCAGGAACTGAATCCAGACAAATCTAGGAACAGCTCAATGGCTCAGAACAAACTGGCTTCTGACAGCAAATTAGTCCCTAGATTCATGATTCCCCACGCCCCCCAACCCAAGATAAAACCCAGGGTCTTGACATGTCAGGCAAGTATTCTACCACTGGATCTGTCTCCAGCCCATGGTTTAAGATAGGACCTCACTCTGTGGCCCAGTTTGGCATCAAAGGTATGTTCTTTCTGCTTTTGCCTCCTGAAGGGTAGTTTATATACATGCACCACTATATTTGGGGCCACTCGCTGCTCATTTGAACAGCAAAGAGGAACACAAACCCATCAAGGCTGAAGTGCTACCTACCCAAGTCTTAAGGGAGTGCCTCTTCCCATCTCATTTGGCTCCAAGAGTGATGAGGATTCTTCCAACAGGTCTGGATCCGCCATCTGCTGATGATGCAATTCAGCCTGAATTCACAAATCAATTAATATCTAATGAAAATAGTTAGTGGCATGCAGGGAACGAGGAACCAGGAGATGGGTTCAGAAAATAAAGACGAGAAGAAAAAAGAAAAAGAGAAAAAAACAAAACAAACCCAAAACACCAAAAGATAGAGCATACATATCCACAAAGAAAAGAGAGAATAATAAAGAGAAAACAAAGGAATACACACGAGCTAAAGAAAACAAAACATCCCCAGAAGAGCATCTGGGGAGATGGTTTCAGAACTAAGGAGCGGAAGGAAAACATGGAGTGCTGGTGACATGTATAAGCCTGCTACTTGGTGGAAGCCATTTTCCTTCAATGCTTTCCTAAGTAAACCTGTGCAGGAAGCAGATGAGCTCTCCTCTGAGAGAAAAACAAACAAAAACAAAACCCCAAACAGCTCTGCAGATATCGTGACTACTTCATTTCTAGAGAGTCACCAAAAAGGCAGCTTCTGTGCAAGCACGAGGGAGGCAGGACATTATTTCAAGTAAGGGACCTGGAGCTAGAAAGGGCACCTCCAGCCTTTGCTAAATCCAAAACAGGAGTGCTGTCAGCATGGCCACACATAAAATACCCCAACATAGGATTTAAAGAGTTTCTTCTTAAGGATAAGAAGTGCAGCAATGTTGTAGTGCAGGCCTTTAATCCCAGCACTCAGGGAGGCAGAGGCAGGTGGATCTCTGTGAGTTTGAGGCCAGCCTGGTCTAAGGAATTCCAGGACAGCCAGGATGACACAGAGAATCCCTGTCCTGGGGGAAAAAAACGAAACAAACAAACAAAAACAAAAAATAAAAAGCCAGGTGGTGGCGCACAACTTTAATCCCAGCACTCAGGGAGGCAGAGGCAGGTGGATCTCTGTGAGTTTGAGGCCAGCCTGGTCTAAGGAATTCCAGGACAGCCAGGATGACACAGAGAATCCCTGTCCTGGGGGAAAAAAACGAAACAAACAAACAAAAACAAAAAATAAAAAGCCAGGTGGTGGCGCACAACTTTAATCCCAGCACTCAGGGAGGCAGAGGCAGGTGGATCTCTGTGAGTTTGAGGCCAGTCTGGTCTACAAAGCAAATTCCAGGACTCTAGGACAGCCAGAGATACACAGAAAAAAACCCTGTCTCAGAGGAAAAAAAAAATGAAGAAGAAACACAGAAGCTGGACAGGCCTGGTCCTCTATTGCATTCATAAAGGCAAAAAAAAGGTGAAAACATCCAATAAACATTTTATAAAGCATTTTCTGACTAGGAATCTAGGAATCCTGATCCTGAAAAGATTGAGCAGACTTTATAGCAGAGAATAAGAATTAAGTAAATAACAGGCCACAGCTAAACAATCTAGAGCTCCTGGCCTTGCTGAATTGGTTGGATTTAAAATGGCTTCCACTAGGACAGTTTATACAATGAAATGAGGGCAAAGGATTCAGAGTCTGGTATCCCTCACCTCTCTCCCTTTACCACCTAGTCTCACCAGACGGAGAAGCGGCCCTAAAAACGTGAACTCTGATCAGCCTAATCTACCTAGACGTAACATCCACACACTGTGTTTGACCAAAGACTAGAAGAAGCCAGAACAACCTTCCTGTTCAAAAGCAAAACAAAAACACCAGGAGAAATTCCATTCCAAATTTCAATTTCACCTTAATCCTGTCCATTAAACTATGAGGGGGAACAAAGGCACAGGTTTACCTTAATGGTGAAGCCATGGACCATACATGTAACAAACAGAGGGCAAACAGTGCAAACCAGAAAACTCTGCAGGGCTGAAGGTGACAGACAGTAACTGTTCTGGGAGGTCAGGGCCAGGGCTGCTTTTTTGTTGTTGTTGTTTTGTTTTGAAAAATCACACAGGGCAGAGAAATATTGTCATGTGATTAGAAACATCTAAGATAAGATAACAGGGACACTGGCTGCTACTTGCTGCCACACGGGTGGAAAAGGATTCTTTTTTTCAACCTAGAAACAAATCAGCCAGCTGAAAGCGATCTGATATTCAAATTACTACATTCCAATGGTTCTTGGGGTGCTCACTGGCAAAATGAATAAAATTGATTGTTCCCCCACAAAACTCTCCTATGTGGTTCTCAGAACCTGGCTCGTACTTAAGCCATAAACACGAGTCAATGCGGGCATGTGTGCTCTTAAAGGGACAGCAGACAAGAATGGTGAACTGTTCTTAGACTGGACTGCTCCAAAGATGAGATCTGGGGCTGTTTAAAGAAAACAGCAGGATTAAAATTAAACAGAAAGATCAAATTCTAAATACTAATTTCACCACTTTATACTTAAGAACACCAAATCTTCAATAGGAAAGTCAAGAGATTATAAACAAAATTGTGTCTGATGGGAAACTATAGTGACCAGGACTAAGGGACTTTACAAAAACCCGATCACAGAGATCACAGCTCTCTCTCTCTC
>LOJH01014273.1:0-11171 GCA_001685095.1 Ellobius talpinus | reverse complement strand
TTGGAAGAGCAGGCAATGCTCTTAACCTCTGAGCCATCTCTCCAGCCCCTGTGGGGAGTTTTCTATCCTTTCAACAGTATTAGAAAAGTTACTTGAATTTTCACATTTTATATGGATTAAACTTGCCTTCTTATAGATGGAGTTCTGAATAATTTGAAAATCAATATTGTGTTTAATTTCCATCTCTAAATTACTCTGATGTTTTTAAAGGTACTACACATTTTACCATATGAAAACATACAATCATGTTTTGGGATAAATAGATGTCAAAAGTTTTCTGTATTTCTGATTAAATTTTACTTTATGCAGATCTATTTTATCAACCTTTAACCTGAAATTTAGCTAGAAAAATAATTTTCAAATATGGTGCACAAACTTTTGCCTTCCTTTAGTTCTGAAAACTGCCAGAGAATATTCCAGGGTCAGATTTGATTTGAAATAAATTATTATTCTTATTCTGAATATAAGCCACATAAGAGCTAAAAAGAAAAATGATATGCATATATTTTGCTTCATGCTTCCAAAATGTAGAATTTCCTCATCATTCTTACCTTTATATTGCCTAGCAAATTGGGAAAATTGTTTTAGTGTTTTTCATGTTTGTTAATTTTTTTAGAAAATAACCCCAATAGGATAATAGTCACATAAAATTTACTCTTCTATTTTGCTTCATACTGACCTAAGGAATGGGCTTTAAACACTTGTAAGAAAATTTCTTTAATTTTTTTTAAATATTTCTATTTCTTTAGTAATATTTCATTTAATTATTTTTGAGGCAATATTGTTACACATATTTTCCTTTGAAGAATATTCCTATTCATACCAAAGAGAAGTTGCTATACCATATAAATTATTCCATCTAAGTTCAGAATGTTGACCCAATGGATTATTAATTTGCTTAAAGGTTCATGAATGAAATGAAGCCAGCCACATAACTGAAAATCTCCCACTGCCAAGTTATCTGCTTAGGTATCTGCATCATGTATGCTTCTTGCAACAGTCTCTTCTTCCTCGGCATTGCTTAATGTGTGTGTAAGCTAAGAGAGGGACTTCATGAGTCTACGTCTCTTTTGTGTTTCATGACTCCCATTAGGCTCTCCTCTGGTTCTATGAAGGAATACACCTGTCCAGAACAGTTACTCAACTACTTATAACACTATAACACAATGTTTCTAAACATATTGATAATAATATTTTCTCAATGACTTTAACAGATTTTATTTAAAGATAATTTTACACTATACATTAATAGAAAGATATTAAATTAATCATTTTTTCTTCTCTGACATGCTCAAAATTACAAAAGGCCTCTGTCAGAAGTCGCTTTGCAGTTTACTTTTTGCCAGTTATTCTACTCTATAACTTCGTTATTCCATTTTGATTTCACCAATCTGAATTCACAAATTTCTATTTCTGTGTGGGACCTTTACTACATATATAAACAAACATGTTACATTTCAATTTCCTAGAAAACTGTTCAACAAATAATTTAGGTTGACCCAGGCCATCTGAAAATTATTATAGTCAATGACATTAGAAAGAAAGCGTTTGATGACAGTGAGCTGTTTTTGACCACAGTACATTATTTGAATGTAAGAGAGAAAATGACAACACTTATTTGGGTTTTGAAAAAGTGTTGATATGATTAAAGTGTTTCCATTAAAATCTGTAATAATTTAGTTGCCTAGGAATACACAAAAAGTTATAAAGTTTATTTTTCCAATAAAATTTTTTAAAGCAAATTATAGGAAATTTAATTTTATGATTTATCTATATAAAATTTTCCTTATGAAAATTTTCTTCTGTAAATTTTAGAGTCAGAAACCTAGGTTAAAATATTTGCTTATATATGAACAGACATAAAATTATATGAGAATAATAATAGGTTATTGGGCGGACAACACAATACCTATCTTTTATATTAAAAGCTGATATTTGTAAAGAATAAAAATAAAAATAAAAGTTTAGTTACAAACACCAAGCATAATAATAGTAACAGAAAAAATATCCTTAAGAGTGAAAGTTATTTTTCCTCAAATATAATTCAATAACAGTAATTGAGAACTGTAATTTCTTTGTGATGTAATTTAATCACGTTATATTTTTCAAACTATCACCTTCATAATATATAATGGTCATAGTACAAGTGGAGCAAAGATTGTGGAGTTACATGAAGAGTCAAGATTTTTGTAAGCAAGTTAATACCCTGCATCGAAATACCACTGCATGTTTATGGACCATGTGACCCAAATTAATGAAGTATTTAATGAAGAACACTTTCAAATATTCCTGAATTAAAATCAGAAAATGTTATCATGTCTTTAAATATAACAAGACAACAGACAGGAAATTAAATTTCCAGCACAAGGAATGGATTACCTATTCAGGGTTGTTGTTAAGTAGGCTCCTATAAGAATGAAAACATTTCTGGCAATTGACATTTTTCTTGATTATGCTCCTGACCTTTCTGGTAAGGCCCCATTGTCAACATTTCCACATGCTTTAGTCACAGAATATGGAGAAATAAATAAAAGTAGTGCTTAATTCTACCCAGGTTTGGACTCTGGGATGTACAGTAATGCATGCCTGGATACAAGATGCCGTATAGTGTTATCGTGGTGTAACTGTCATAACAGCAACCAATAAATTTCTGATTTTATTTATTGCCATATGGAATCCATATCTGCCACCACTATTATTTAGACCAAAATATATGGCTCAAAAAGTTATACAAGCTGGGTGGATTCTAGCATAATTAATCTTCTAAATGGATGTTGTATTAAACTGATTACTAATAATTTATTGCTATGTTCATAGATTAGTGGATTTTTCAACAACAGTTCAACAACACATAAAATTCACATGCTAATTCAAGTAAGACAAAGCACCAGGATGTCCAGAGGAGATGGGATTGAATTCTTATACCTTGCTAAGGAACTACTGACAATGTATTGCTTCTGGTAGAGACATAATCTTTTTTTTTAAATTTAACTTCATATTCCTGGGAGGATGAGAAGACTATAATGGTCAGCCCCAAACCCAAGATGTTGAGTGCATAGGATATAGTATTGGATCTGAGATGAGAGATGAAAGATATTCAAAATATGCTATAAGAAATTCCAAAAAAATAATAAAATTGTATTTTAAAAAAGAAGGAAAATGTAAATTCAACATTTAAATGACAGTTTAAAATTAAAAAACAGACTTCAATTCATAAATCAAAAGTAAACATTTTAGAGCATGTTTGCTGGAATATAAAATTCTCAAGAAAGATAAATCTAAAATGATATCTGATGATTTGTCACTTGACATTTTTTAGGAAAGGAAACTTTATGAATAGAAAAGATAATCTTTTGAGTTTGTAACCACCAAAGAGCTAGATTTATGTGTTCCAAGTACAAATAATAAACCAAGTCACTTGCAGCATGGGAAGATTAATAACATAAAAATCCCCAAACTTTATAAAGAAAGCTTCAAACATTTTGGTTGATTGCTTGTGCTTATGCTTGCAACTGTAAAAATGCTTTTAGAGTGTTATGGAATTCTCAGAGCTGTTGTAATAAAGTATTCCTATGATGATTAAGCAATGCTATTTCTTATGCTACAGCATATATTTTATTTTAATTGGATTACTATTCAAAATATTTAAATAGAATTCCCGTGAGTACAATATGCTATTTTAGAGGAGGCATATTAAAATATATTTAATAAAATAAAAAAAATCTTTATTGAATTGATACTATATTAATGACAAGTTGAGGAATTCAGTTCTTTTAAATGAGTCCACCTCAAAAAAACATTCTTAAGATGTGAAGGGGAAATATGGGATACGGAGAACTTGGTGGGAGTATTTTTATTTTGACAACACAACTTACATGTAACAACTTTTGTTAGCAACCCTTATGTTCATTTTGACTTGAGTTTTTGAGAGACTTAAATCATTTATTGTTTACACATGACCATAGATGACTCATAGGCTTCATTCTCATGTGTTATTTTATGTTATTATTATTCAATTTTGATATTACATAGGTTATACCAACACCCATTTTTATAAATAAATTTGGTGGCTTTTCGTGGATGACCATTTCAATTGAAACAAAATAAAATATCACCAGTAACTGTCAATTTAAGTACACTTAAGATTGTGGGAGAAGGGAAGATGCTTGTTGGTTCCTGGCCACCTGACTATCTTAGACCCGAAATAATCACATAGAAACTGTATTAATTAAATCACTGCTTGACACATTAGCTCTAGCGTTTTAATGGCTAACACTTACATATTAATTTAACACATTTCTATTTATCAGTATATGGTCATGTGGCTGTAGCTTATCAGCTAAAGTTCCTGAATCTGTCTCTGGCAGGTCTCATGGCATCTCTCTGACTCCACCCTTCTTTCTCCCAGCATATAGCCTAACCTTTCCTGCCTAGTTCTGTTCTTCCCTGCCATAGGCTCAAAGCGGTTCTTTACTCATTAAACAACAAAAGCAACACACAGACAGAGGGACCTTCCACATCATAAGATTCTAAAGAAAGTGACTACTCTACCCAAACATAAGTAAACTACAAATGGAAGATGGAATTATAAAAGGAATGGTAAAGTCATAATGTTAGGTAAACATACTGTTTTAAGTTTACCAAAATTGTTTCAGAGCAGACTAACTTTACACAGCAGTGTTTTAAAACATACACTTATTCAGTGCCATGATAAAAGTTTCACATTTAGCAAACAACAGCATGGTTAAAAAGAGTCTGCATAAAAACCTTTTGTGAGGATTATTTACAATTTCAACAGAACATACACTAAAATAACCTGTTATACAATTAGTGACAAATACATTCTGGGAGTGTTTTTGCCTACACACAATAGGATGAAACAATTCTTTGTAGCAGCAAGACACATTCACCACTGTGTTTGGCTCAGTCCAAAATCTGTTATAAACTGTAGCCTCCCTATCACATTTTTTTGTTCTCCTCTCCTGTCAAATTTTGCTTCCCGGCAATAAAGCTTTCTGTTACTGCTGTAGCAATAGCTGTTGCTAGAACTACCATAGCTAACTTGGTTTCACAGATTAGCAAAATACTGCTCTCCACTTCTATAAGACCTAAAATTCAGACTCCAAATTATTCAAAATTTGAAGCCCAATTGTCATAATTGTTTCAGATTCCAGCACAGCACCTCCAGAACTTCTTTGATCATTACCAAAATCATTATAACAATCTCCATTGCCAGCATATCCATCACCACTAAGTCTGCCACGAAAGCCACCGTGATCACTGAAGTTTCCTCCACAATCAAAATGGCCAGTGGTACTAAAACCACCTGCATGACCATCACTAAAGTTTCTGGAAACACCTTGACTTCTTTGACTGGTTGAAGGACTAGGAATCTTTTGATTCCATGAGCTTTTCTTACTCCGCAGTTCTGACTTTTCATAGTATTGTGTTTCTGAATGTCTGTCTTATCCACAAAGTCTTGGTTGGTTATAGATTACACCAGCAATGGCTCTTTTTGTCCCACTGCCCCCTCAGTCATGATATCAAGCCCTTTAATTTGTCCATATTGTTCAAAATAATCTCATGGGTGATGTTTGGGGTTCTTCAGGATCTTCTTAAAACACCAAAGATCTTTTTCACAGTTTGGTGAGCATGTGCTCCTCGTTTCCTCAACTCATTCATCTACCTTGTGTGGCCTTGCATTCATTAATAGTTACATTCACTTGCTGCATGGTTTTGTAAGTGACAGAGCTTGTTGTATGGTTTGGAGTGCACTTTGTGTTAAATACCACATAGCTCATGAGTGATTCTCAACTGCTCAAAATACCTCCCCAGACTCATGTTTGTTTCAAAGCTCAGTCTTCCAAAGTAGAGTTTTGATAGTTCTTCTGGCTCCTTAAGAGACCCTTACTTAGACACTACAGCAGGGAAATAATGACCTCTAGTGATAATTCTTCAGCCACATCAATGGGAGGAAAGAAGTAATCCAATGAATGAATCCTCTTCAGTTAGCATTTAATTATAAGCAAAATGAATAAATTTATCCCAACCTTTGAAAACTACATTGTGTATATGATCATCATAAATGGAAAAATAGATAAGGAGTTGGATTTTTTTCCTTTTTACATTTCAGAATATTCAGTTGACACTACATGTTATACATATACATGTGAAATATACAAGTATCTTGATATTTTAAAACCTAAAATTGTGTATTAAAATGTGTTTGTTGATGTCTACTGAATTCATGAACCTCAATATCAGGATTACCACAGTTCCCATCTGCATTTTTACAAAATTGTCAGACTGGTAACACCAGAAAACCATTTCAAACATAAAAGCTCTAAAGTATGTGGAAATGTAATTTTTTATATCATCCATTTTTAGGTTCACAAAAACATTTAATCCAAGGGGTTTCTATCCTGACCCTGAATGATTGATGTACACAAGCACATTGTTTATCAGAAATGATGTTATTCAAAAGGCAGTTACTTTATAATCACTTGCTCTCAAAAACAACCATTTTAATGTGTAGCCAATAAATATTAAAGATCTGTATTTTAAGAAGAAACTAAATTCTAGAAAGAATATGATAACATTATTCACACATTTAACATTTTAGAGAGACCTATTCTATCCTCATCAGAAAATCATTTGAATGCATGATGATAAAATAACACTATGAAGTATGACATAACTCTGAAAATAACATAAACAGTTCTGAAATAAACATTTTTTAAAATCCCAGATACTTAACTTTAAATGGAATAGACTCAAGATAAGAGTTATGATAAAAATTTGGGTATTAATGTGGTAGAGGTTTTGATCGGTTCTATACTGGTAAAATTTGTCAGAGTCAGGTAACCAACAATAGGGTCTCAACTCTACCAGTTTCTAATGTTTCACTTTGGGGAACTGGTGTCCAAAGTTTGTTTTCCTTTTAATAAAAGTTTCAGTAAAGTATTAGAAACATAAACTCATGGCTCCTTAACTTTTATATTGAAATCCAGGATTCAATTTAACAAGCACATTAAATTTTTCCAAGGAAGTCTCAATGTTTCAGAATGATGCTATTTTAATATTTTCAAGTTTAATGTTGATCTGATTTTACTGCTTATTCCATGAGATTATGATAAACTGCATATTTTACACGAAATTATATTAAACTTTTTAAATTCATGTTATCTACTGGTACAATAATCCTCAGATCACTTACACAGAAAAGTTAGGTACTTCTATAAGGATGGATGGCAACTCATAAAGTCTCACTGTGTGACAACAAAATTGTACCTGAAATTGGAAGTATCTCCTACATTCTTGTCAGAAATAAATCCTGGATCTTACCAGGTGAATACTGACTGAATAAAAGTCTCTGGAATAATCTGCCTTTTAATAAACTCTCTAAGGGCAATGATGCAAGTCAAAATGTGACTTTCTATTTGTCAGAATGTGCAGAAATAAAGTGATCATATTATTTTAAAAGTGATATTAGTTGCAAGAAAACAGAGTGGGAAGTATCTAGGAGAAAGGGAAACTCTTCATTTTAAATTAACATAAAATACTAAAGCATGCATATTTACTAAATATTGCATTTTATATATGTTGCAACCATATAAAATTATAAAACCTAACCATTCATGTAACATAGACAGGTCAGTGATTGATTACAGAAAGATGTAAGATAGAGTGAGAAGTAGTGAAGCCATATACTTCATAATGTAAGTAATTCTATAGTTCTGAATATATGGCAAAATGTTGATTGGAAAAAATTGTAATCACATCATAAGTAGATAACAATGCAAACATAAAATTTTAAATTTATAATATAAGATTGTCCTTAAGCAACAATTTAAACCTAAAAACACGTTTGATTTTAGAAATTGTATATACATCTATATAGATAATTTATTCCAAAAAGGTAAACAATCTGGGTGAATATAGGTGAGTCAGAAATTTCTCCATCAGTAAAAATGATATGGCATAATTTTTAAAATTCTCTCTCGAATACACATATGTGTAAGTAAGAACTTATTCACTAGTGTTAAAATTCTCTCTTGAATACACATATGTGTGTGTAAGTAAGAACTTATT
This sequence comes from Ellobius talpinus, assembly GCA_001685095.1. Classification (NCBI taxonomy): domain Eukaryota; kingdom Metazoa; phylum Chordata; class Mammalia; order Rodentia; family Cricetidae; genus Ellobius; species Ellobius talpinus. The sequence continues at coordinate 3,080 of LOJH01014273.1, read as the reverse complement.
CACTAGTGCCTCTCAAATGTAAACACACTATCACTATATTTGATTGAAGCTTAATTTCTTGAACTTAATATTATTCTGTTTTCTTCTAAGATCAGAATCTAAATATTACTTGAATATTCTTTCCTGTTATTGAATATATAAGAACATTCTGTTTTGATTAGCTGGGTGGAAAATATAATTTATAATGGGCTTAGTGGGTTACAGTTCATATAAAATTGTAAATCCTATTCTAAACTTACTTACAAATTGATATTTAATAAGACATTTGCTAAAAGATTTACTGTTTTCTTTGGCATTAAAAGGGGACAGAGTTCACTATTTTAAAACGTGTGTTAATATCTCAAGGAAAAGGGACCTTTAATACCGAACTTTATACAGAGTTCAAACTAAATACTTGTCAAAGTAAATATTTTAGGACTATGTGATGGTTAGGAGCACTGGCTGTTCTTGCAGAGTTTTTTGGTTTGGCATCACCCATATGGTGCCTCACAAATGTCTGTAATTCCAACTCCAGTGAACCTTCTTCTGTATCCTATAGACACCAGGAAAACACATGGTAAACATACATACACACAAACATCATACATACAAATATAAATTAATATGTCTTTTTTAAATTTAAAAGTATTTTTAAAATACCACTGGATTTTAAAATAAGAAATCATCAATGATTATAGTTCTCTAAGAAATGCATCTGAGATCAAAGGAGTATTGCTGATGAAATACAAAATAAACTACAAAAATCCATAGTCACTAAGAACACTCAAGAAGTGTGTCCTTGATACCTATTATCTATTATACCAAAATAAATTTGAAGTTATTGAAGGATGTCATGTAGAGTCTTGGGGATAATATAATTAATATTGTGTTTTAGCAAGTAAAACAGTTCATACACTCCTGACCTTATCAGTCCACACTGTGAATCTTAACCTGAAAGAAGCAATTTAGAAGCCAGAGACCATTAATCAGCTGTCTGATTCTTATCCTACCTTCTATACCAAGACTACAACACTAACTTAATATGAAGCATAAAATACAAATTTATATAAAGTGATGAGGCATATTAACAGAATTTATGCCTATTATGTCTGTATAAATTTCCCTAAAATTGTATTGTTTATTTCAGTTTTATGAAATGTATTATTGTGCCACATAATGTGCATTATTTTACTTTCGTTTTTATCTTAATTCTTTTTATTTTATTTTATTGAGCTATACTTTTTGTCCTCTGCTCCCTTCCCTTCCTCTTTTCTTCCCTTCAACCTTCCCCCATGGTCCCTGTGCTCCTAATTTACCTAGGACATCTTGTCTTTTTCTACTTCCCAGATAGATTAGATCCATGTATGTCTCTCTTAGGGTCTTCATTGTTTTCTAGGTTCTCTGGGATTGTGATTTGTAGGATGGTTTTCTTTGCTTTATTTTTAAAAACCACTTATGTGTGAGTACATATGATAATTGTCTTTCTGGGTCTGGGTTACCTTATTTAATATGCTGTTTTATAGCTCTATCCATTTGCCTGCAAATTTCAAAATGTCATTATTCTATTCTGTTGTGTAGTACTCTATTGTATAAACATACCACATTTTCTTTATCCATTCTTTAGTCGAGAGGCATCTAGGTTGTTTTCAGGCTCTGGTTATGACAAACAATGCTGCTATGAACATAGGTGAGCACACATCCTTGTGGCATGGTTGACCATCCTTTGTATATGTACCCACAAGTGGTATTGTTGGGTTTTGAGGAAGGTTATTTCCTAATTTTCTGAGAAATTGCCATACTGATATCTAAACAGGCTGTATGCAGAAAGTTGCATTGTATTTTATGGTATGTTGTTAGGAACATAAAATCAAAATGTGGTATGGTATATCACTCATTTCTTCTTTGAGTAGGTAGCACTCATCAACATGATAGTATGTCCATCATTCCTTGAATTATAATCTCATAAAAATTAAGGAATAATATTTCTGTATTTAAAATATAAAAACAAATTGAAAATTGTTATCTTGATTGTTATGGATCTAGATAGTCTATTTACCCATAGATAGAAGTCATTCCTTGTGGTATATTCCTTAAACACATTATATAATATTTAATTGTGCTAGTCAAGAGAAATTATCAACTAACATCCATAAAGGTATTACTGAACTGAGGTTTCTCTGAAATAAAAGGTGTTTTAAATTGTTATAGCTCTTAACCAGAAATAATTCTCTGCTATGACAAATTCTACAAGCATTAGCAGCAAGGTTCATTGTAAGCTGGAAATATCCATGGAGCAAAAAATGCCAAGTGATCCCATAACGACAAGTGGGAAAGGAGAACATGACTTTTTTTTTTTTATCACAAACATGCCTAATCTCTGGTTAAAGGAAAAGAACAAAACTAACAAAGGAATTTTGTGGGCTTTCATTGTCCAAAAAGAAAATGTTTACTAGCCTACATTCCTAGTTTGATAGTCAGCAGTTTACTTGTACATGAAGATGTGCGGGTATTTGCTGTTTGGCCACCTGGTTCTGGAATCATGGCTTTAATATTCATTCAGGAATGTAGAAGAGTCTGCCTTATTTGAATGTAAAATGTTCCCTATGAGTTCATACGTTTACATTATTGGTTGACAAATGGATGAATCTGTTTCAGAGAACTGAGATTTTATAAGACAGTTAATTAATTGGAGTGGGGTGGAATAGTGGGCATGACCTGGGATTTGAATGGTAAGCCCTACTTTTTGTCTGTTTTGTGCTCTCTAGCTTAGTATATAATGGGAATAGCCACTTCCCACTCATCCTGTCATGACTTCCTAACTATGTTGAACTGTATCCCTTAAATTGTCAGCCAGAACAAACCCTGACACTCTTAAATTGCTTCATGTCAGGGATTATTCACAGTAGTGAGAAAATTAAATAATATAGACCCATATTTGTTGTTAGTAAACTTCCATTATCCATATCCTTCCATTTGTTCTAGTTAAATTAAAGATAGCTCAGATTATTGTGTTCTATTATCAGGCAATGCATTTTAAATCAGAATACAACTTCAGCTGGCGATGGATGGAGATAGAGACAGAGACCCACATTGGAGCACTG
>LOJH01014272.1:0-17953 GCA_001685095.1 Ellobius talpinus | reverse complement strand
CTCTCTCTCTCTCTCTCTCTCTCTCTCTCTCTCTCTCTCTCTCTCTCCATAAACCTGCTGCAAAGGAGAGAGACAGCCATATGCACAGAAAGACATCAATGTCCCTTGACAGGGTTGTCACATGTGGGAAGTTCTTCTGCATATGTGTTGTTTTTATCGGTTAATGAATAAAGAAGATGCTTTGGCCTGTGATAGGACAGAGTAGAGCTAGGCGGGAAACCTAAACTAAATGTTGGGAGAAAGCAGTCAGAGTCAGTGAAAAGCTATGTAGCCACCATGGAGACAGATGCGCCAGAACCTTGCTGGTAAACCATGAACCTCATGGTAAAATATAAAATAATGGAAATGGGTTATTTTAAGATATAAGAGCTAACTAGAAAGATGCTTAAGCTATTAGCCAAACAGTATTGCAATTAATATAGTTTCTGTGTGGATATTTTGAGTCTAGGCAGCCAGGAACAAATGAGCAGACTCCATCAACAAAACAGAGGTTCCTGCCACTTGTCTGCCATTGAGTTCCCACATGGTACCAGGTCTCACCGTGGCTCTAGTTAGTCCTCCCCTCCTGCCTTCCTTAAGGTCAGGGCAGACCCATGGGCACCAGGCAAGTCATAGCTCACAGGCACTCTCCCTGACAGTTTTCTCCAGGGCCTTCCTGTCTTCCTGGAGCTGATGATTACAACTGATGGGGCCAAAGGAGCATGGAGGAATAACAGGGGAGTCTGAGGGGCGCATGCGTGGGGATGGGGTAGGAGCAGTAGGGGTGGAGAAAAGCATGGGCTAGAGTCAGAACCTGCTCTCAAGGAAGCTCAAGAACCAGAGCCTCACAGACTCCAGAACCAGGCCAGCACAGGACAGCCCCTGTTAGCTGGGCCTGTCCCTTGGACAGCACTCACATTGTAGGTGGTACAGATGAGACTTCTGTCTCTGTGGAAGTGGGCACTGGTGATGGGGCAGTTGCCCAGGCTGAAGAGCTTACCACAGAAGGACTGGAGGCAGACATAGTCCTGCAGGTCCCACACACAAATGTTCTGTAGGGAACAGGCAAGAGGCAGGAGGGTCTGCAGAAGCACCCAGCACCCTAGGCCCTTGGGATGCCCTATGAGCAAAGTCACAGCCCCTCCCAAGAGGCTAAACTAACGGCCAGATAATCCATGTTCTCAGGGAGGTAGGGAGAGCAGGGCCTCCTTCCTCAGTTTTCCTAGGTATCTCTGTCCTGCCTGGACTTCTAAGCTCAGCAAGCTAAAGGCAAAGACAACAGGCAGTCTGCACCCTACCTCAGACCATCACTTGTTCCCCCACTTCAGGCCACCTGTATAATGACTCTCTTAGGGCTCTCCCCTGTGGGCCTTTGGTGTGAGACCAGGGGTAGAAAGGTTACCTCTGTGTCTCAGACTCCTCCCAATACTAGCTAAGCTATGTTAGCACCCCAGGGTCAGTGTCTTTCCTGGGGAACAGAGCTGGAGGGATGGGGGACAAAGGTATGCTCCATGAGGGTGACAACACCTTGTCCCAGGAAATGCTGATCAGGATGCTGGTGTTCTTGCTGTTCACGAGGAGGTGAGTCACTGATGTCTGATGTCCCTTCATCAGCCACACAGGCTTTTTTGAGACCAGAGGGTTCCACAGGCAGTTGTGGGGGTCATAGCCACCAGTTGCTGGGGTCAAGAAATGAGTTATCAGCTACAGGGCCTGCACTGGAACCTCCTTCCAGGGCCAGGCCTCAGGCTCCAGCCAGAGTTAGCAGATGGAGAAGGTCATGGCGATCTGTCACTGGTCTTCTTGCCCTTTCCTACCTATGTCCATCTCTGACAGCCTGAGTCACATCCCACCTCCCAGCGATGTAGCTCAGCAGTGGAAGAAGCCAGAGGCCTGGGACTATACAGGCTCTGGTCATCCCCAGGCTGTGCAGCCCTCACCCCAGCACTGCTCATGGGGAACACAAAGATGACTTACCCAGGAAGTTCCTGTCTGGACAGTAATCAAAGCAGAGAATTCCTTTTTTTTAATTCAATGTTGATAACCTAGAGCAAAAAGCCAAGTGAGGGAGATGCAGGGCTAAGAGCAGCAGACTGGACTTCAGGAAGGGAGGAGCTAGGTGCTTGATGGGGAGGGGTCAGTATCTCTCTGCCCATGAAGAAGAGAGGCCCCAGGCCTGCCCAATGCTCACCCAGCACCCAAAGCATAGCCCAGTAAAGTAGCAGATGCCCAAATCAGTAGCACCCACCCTTTAGGAAGAAAAAAAAACAAACATGAGAAAGTCTTTGCATTTGTAAAGCATTTTGTGTTGTTCCAATAACAAACTTAACATGATTTTACACCCACCACCTTCAGGCAGGTATCCTCCAGGCCAAGATACAAATGAAAAACATTAAAAATAAACTATAAAAAAGCAAGCCAGAGCCATTGGTGCTGTGCCCTCACTCTGTGCTAGATGTCATCTCACAGGTCACCATATGCAGTCCTTAGGAGTGGCATTGCCATGGTGTGATGAGAACACTAAGATCAAGAGCTGACCTATGGGTGCACAGTCAGGAACCTGCCTGTGGGATGAAGGATGAGGACTCCACCCTGGTGGGAACAACAGGAAATGGCTCAAGACATCCAGGAAGAGAAAAGAGGAGGAAGGGTGAGGCAGGGTCCTAGGGCTGCCAGGTCCCCTACACAGGCCACTGAACTGCCTGACTAGAAATTTCCTGGGACGCTAGCCAGGCCAACTCTTCCCTGTCACCTTCACACCACAGCACGTTTAGTCTAGGACCCCATCGCTTCCATATCAGCCTCCCAGCTGTTTCCTAACCTCCAGCCTTGCTTTAGATTTTCAAGAACACATCCCACCCACTGGCAAGCCAGAGATGTGGGCCAATGAGAGGGCTTAGTTGATAATGACACTTGCTGCCAAGCCTGATGATGGGGTTCAACTCCTGGAACCCACTTCATGGCAGGAGAGAACCAGCTCCTGCAAGTTGTCCTCTGAGCTCCACATGAGTGCAGTGTGTGTGCCACCATCCCTATAACAAATACATGTTTAAAAAAAAAAACAGATGTCTCCATCTACACACTTATGTGAGAGAAACGTCCTAGAACAACGGCCGCCAAGAGGACAGAAGGAATTACTTCAGACTGACTCACTCCTCTATGCACAGTCCTGCCAGGACTCAGGAACCACTACACTCCCTGCCTTACTGACCTTGTCTCACAAGAACAAGGAAATGGATGGGGACAGGAGGGACGGTGATCAGCTACGAGGAAGCCTGCAGGGGAAGCAATGGATGGCTTAGCAGAGGGAAACAGGATGACTTATTTGGGACAGCCTCTCTGAGAAGGGTGCTGGGAGGCAGACACCTACAGAAGAATTAGAAACAGCCCAAGGGAGCATGCAGAGAGGGACAAGGCTTCAGACCCAGGGAGCAGTTAGTACAAGGTTATAGGGCTGGTGGAAGTGGTCAGAAGCAAGGTAGTGGGGAACTGGACTGTAAAGGATTCATGTAGGGCCTTTACATGAATGATGAGATCTGCAGATGATTGTGTCTAGGGACTGACAATGACTTCAGATAAGAGTCGATGGAAGAATGGAAGGAATGAGAAAAAAGAAAGGACGGGGAGGCACGGTGGGTCAGTGACACACTCCACACCAGTTCTAACAGCCCCAGTCCCTGATCCTCTGCCAGCTCTGCTCCTGATTCAACCAACCACCTGAAGAGATCAGGTAAGGCCAACTATAATGAAGCTGGACCCTAGGGGTCCTGAGAGGCTGAGGGTGACTCTATGAGTCAGGCTTGGCTCCTCAAGTTTTACCTACCATAGTTACTCCACAAGAGGACATCAGGTACCAGAGGCCAGTAGGCAACCAATAGTGTCACCTCCTGGCCTGAGGTGGTACTGCACCAAGACAGAAGAAGGCACGTGTATACACTTGTTATACATCCTCCAACCTATCCCCAAATTAAATATTCCAACCTCTCCACCTCCACCCGTGGCCACCTTCAGGTAACTACCATGCATAGCCTGAACTATGGGGATAGCCTTCTCCATGGTGGCCCCACCTCTCCTGGCCCTTAGACTTGAAGATGTCAGTCAGACCCCACCATCCCTCTGCTTCAAACAATCTGCATTCTGATTCTAGAGGGTTAGAACACAGCATTGTAAGTACTTGAACTAGTGCCCAGGTGACAAAAAGGAATTGTGGATTTCTTTTATATTCAAAAAATATATTTGAAATTTTTCAAAATAAAAATGCTAAGAAAATGAGATGCACTGGGCAGTGGTGGTGCACACCTTTAATCCCAGCACTCGGGAGGCAGAGACAGGCAGAACTCAGTGAGTTCAAGGCCATCCTGGTCTACAGAGCGAGTTCCAGGACAGGTCCCAAAAGCTACAGAGAAACCCTGTCTCAAAAAATTAAAAAAAAGAAAAGGAAGGGAGGGAGGGAAGGATGGAGGAAGAGAGGGAAGGAGGGAGAGAGAAAAGAAAAGCAGAGCAGAGAATGATGGTGCGTGCCTTTAATCCCAACACTCAGGAAGCAGACACATCTCTATAAGTTAGAGGCTAGCTTGGCCTATATAATGAGTTCTGGACCAGCTAGGGCTATACAGTGAGACCCTGACTCAAAAACAAATTTATATTTTAAAAAAAAGGAAATAAAGAAAAAATAAAACAAGAGAGAGCTTGGGCTTTAGCTCAGTGATGGAGTATTTGCCTAGCAAGCACAAAACCTTGGATTTGGTCCCCTGGCACAGGGGTAAAACAAAACAAGAAAACCAGATATGGTGGCTCATGCCTATAATCCCAGCACTCGGGTGACAGAAGCAGGAGGATGGCAAGTTCAAGGCCAAGCTACACAGCAAGATTTTGTCTCAAAATCAAAAAAAAAAAACATGGGGAGAGAGAAAAAAAGAAAGATGAGAACACAGTGAGCAGAAAGGAGCAGAGGGCCTGGGGCACATTGTGCCTGAACTCTGGGCCTGCGCATGGAGAATGGGAAGATGAGGCGGGAAAGGAGGGCAAGGCAACAGAAGCAGCCTCCCGAGACCATGGTGAGATGACCCTCTGGCCTCCTGCCATCAAATGCAATGAAATAAAATACTCCTAGAAAGAAGGAAACAAAGCATGTTGGAACTGTCTCGAAGAACAATGCACACGCTCGTGGGGGTTGTCCTGCTTCTGTATTGTGGCTTGTCGTAGGAAGAGAAGACATACCTTTTGCAACCTAAATAACTTATTTTGCAGTTGATGAGTTGGTTTTTTTCATTTGTTTTTACTGTGAGGTATAACATATGCCACACAGAACATTCTCCACTCAAGGACTCCCTGAGGTCTGGGGTAGACACTGGCTTCACCCTTCACTGGTGAGGAAACTGAGGCTCCCGAGGTAAAGCCACTCACTTTCACTACTCCATTTACAAATGTATTTTGAGCCCAGCTAGTGGCAAAGGCCTGTAATCCTAGCCCTTGCAGGGTAGAGGCAGGAGGATCAGAAGTTCAAGACCAGCTTCAGTTACATGAGACCCTGCCTCACTGTTCCCTTCAAAACACAGAGAGAGACAAAAGACAAGACAAGCCTTTTGTCTGACTACTTAACATAGCCTTGGGTTGTGTGGTTTTGTTGCTTGTTTTTAATAAATTTGTCAGTAAAGTGGGTCTGCTGGAGCTGGGCAGGCAGTTCAGGGGGCAGAGGACTTGCCACACAAGCCTGATGACCTGAGTTTGAATTCCCAGACACCATGGAAACTTGGGCATTATAGTACACATCTGTAAGCCCATCTTTCTATAGCAAGCTATGATACAAAACCAGGAGACCCTTCAGGAACTCACAGGCCACTCAGTCTGGTGGACACAGTGGTCAACAACAGAGAGACCCTGTCTCAAACAGTGGGAGACAGGGACCAACACTGGAAGCTGTCCTCTGGCCTCCACATGTGCACTAAGGCATATGTTTGGTCCCCCAGACCACACACACACAGAGCCCACGTGCTAGGTCCTACATCCACTGTCAGCCTATGGGACCCAGCACAAGCCCCAGGGCAGTGTATCCTCTCTCATTAAGGCTATCTGCATGTGGCAGAGGGAAGCCAGACCTATCCAGGGCACACCTGCTGCCCACCCCCCTTCATCAGGTACTCCTTACCTGGGTTTCTCAGGGTCTTTGGCTGGCAGGATTGTCAGCACCAGCAAGGACCTCCCAGTGGCTGAACACGAGACCACCACATTCAGCTGGGGGATGAATCTGACCTGCTGACACCAGTTGGGGTGGAGACTCTGGGAGAGAGAATGGCTGTAGCAGGAGACCTCCCAGGGACAGTTGAGTTCCATATCCTACCCCTGGAACTTAGCCAAGGCCAGTGCGGAATGGGGCTGAAGATCACAAAATCTAAGGCCCTTGCCTTAGCGACCACAGCTTGGACAAAGTGATGTGGCCCATAGTCCTACCCAGGTCCCATGACCAGGGTGTCTAGCCCATCCCTGTCACCAAACCTACCATCACCTGGACTCCTGTGTCCAAAGAGTCTCTTAGGTTTAGAAGCCACAGACTGGGCTCATGATAATGTCATTCCTCCAAGCAGGGAGAAAGGTTGGCCTCAAGGGTGCCTAAGCCCTAGTCTGTCTTCTACTGGCTGCCTCCACTACAAGAAGTCTGCATTTCTGGGCCCACTGCCACCCTCTGTATTGGTCAGAACACAATAGCTTCCAGGATCAGGAGGGGCAGAATACACTCTCTACCAGGACTGCAGCAAGAGGGAGATAGCATCCAGAGGGCAGAGAAAGCGGGTTGGCCCAGGCTCTGATTGGCAAGATTTTGTCAATGTGACACAAACCAGAGTCAGCTGGGAAGAGGGAGCCTCAGCTGAAGAGTTGCCTCCATCAGACTAGCCTGTAGGTATGTCTATGGGTCGTTTTCTTGATTAATGATTGATGTGAGAGGGTTCAGCCCACTGTGGGTGGTGTTAGCCCTCGGTAGGTGGTGCCGGTCTGTATAAGAAAACAGGCTGAGGAAGCCATGGAGAACTAGCAGCCCTCCTCCATGGTTCCTGCTTCAGCTCGTGCTTCAGTTCCTACCCCAACTTCCCTCAGTGGTGATCTGTGATGGGGACATGTAAGCCAAGGAAACCCTTTCCTCCCCAAGTTGCTTTTGGTCAGTGTTTTATCACAGCAACAGAGAGCAAACTAACACATCCTCTCTGTGGACCTGGCTGGTACCTGTGCTTAGCCTCCCAGCCTGGAGATTTCCCTTCTGGGGACAAGAAGAGCAAAGATGGGCACACAGATACGATTACCAAACATGCCTTAAACGTGCAAGCCCCTGGGTTGGGCCTAACATCTCTATTTCCTCTAACATCTGTCACAATAATGGTATCTAAGCCAAGGCACTGAATGAGGCCGGGGATGCTTAGTAACTTCAAGGGCAAGCTTCATCCTAATGAGATAATCAAAGAAGAAAAGAGGGGAAGGAGCCAAGTGTGGTGGTACACGCAGCAATCTCAGCAGTTGGGAAATGGCGGTGGGAGGATCAGGTGTTCAAGGACAACAATCTTGAATCCAGACTTGAGAAAAAGAAAAGAGGGGGAGTAGTGTGGGTACTGCTTCCTGTGACATCACGTGCCTGTTCCTAAATTGTGTCCAACTCAGATCTGCACTGAGAGCCTCATTCATTCATCTGTTCCACGAATGTACCAGAAGTCACTGAGCCCTGTTTTGGGAACAACTGGAGACTTTGTCTCCAGAGACCACAACCCACGAAGCCCCTGTCCTTGAGGAGCTGTCGCTGTCGTGAGGCTAACAGGACAAGACCAATAGGTTGATAATTCAAAGTCGGGAGTAATAACCTCTTCCAGGGACAGGGCTAACAGCAGAGGCAGCCTCAGGGCATTCGGGGAAGGCTACTTAGAACCTGAAGTGTAGGGATGAGAGATGAACCTAACAGATCTCTGCAGCATGAAGGAACATGTGCCAAGGCCCTGTGGTAAGAAGGGGTTTGGGTGAGCAAAGGAGCCTGTCTCAGCAACAAGCGAGAAGAACAGAGAGAGCAGCAGGACATGGGGATGTAGCTCAGTTGGGATAATGTTGGCCTACCATGCACAAAGCCCTGGGTTCAATCCCCACCACACATGTGATGGCATGTGCCTGTAATGCCAGCACTTGGAAGGTGGAGACGAGAAGATCAGAAACTCAAAGTCAAACTTGGCTACACATAAAGTCCAAGGCTAGCCTTGAATACATGAGACTCTGGCTCAGTTGCAGGGAGTGGTGTCCTAGCAATGGAATAAGCCAGAGGCTTATCAGCTTGTGTTTGATGCTCAAGTCAAAGATTTGAGATTGCTTCAAGTATGATGAGCAGCTGCCGGGGTGACATGACTATATTCTAAAGCAGATTTTCTCTGGTTGCTGAACTGAACAAGCACTTCATGGAGAGAGAGGGGGCAGAGAGAAAGTAGGGAAACCAAACCGAAAGCCAGTGACTGTCCAGAATAAAGCTGATGTTTTCACTAACTCGGAGAAGCCAAGGAGGCTGTGAGAGAGACAGGGCTAGCCTTAGGACACACCTGTATCAGGAGCTGTTCAAGACGTGGATGGGATACAACAGCTTCCTGCACTCTGTCCTCAGAGGCCAAGCCCCCAGGAGCTGAGGCTGAGCCAAGAAGGTAAATCCATCTGTGACATTGGTTTTTGAGTAGAGCACATATGTGGATAATGGCAGGCTAAGGAAAGACACACTTACCTTCATTCGGAAGCTCCTATACAGAGGGGACTTCTCATTTAAGAGTTTCCGCAAGGAAATATGGATCCGGTGATCTGGCAGAGATACAGACTCCACATTAGCAACCTCTCCTCTGCCAGCTTAGAGGACATTTTCATATTGTGTATCCATGCTTCCCAGAACACCAACCATACAGCCACTCATTGGAACCTCATGTGACTTCATGAGCTCGACAGAGCTTCCAGCTGTTTCCCTGTAAGCCCAGAGTACAACAGTGACCAGCTTCCAGGGGCTATGCACTCCCAGGCACTGCCATCCAAACAAGAAGGCTCCCCATTCGTGGGTTCCAGAGAATGAACGGAGACTTCAGGCTGTATTCACTCTGAAAAGTGATGCACTGGAGGCTTGCCATCATGCCTCAAGACACACGGCTTCCTTGGCCAGAAAGCAAAAGTCCCAAGAAGTACAGGGTGCAAGTATACACCATGAGCAAGCAACTCCTACATGCTAGGCACTGCCCACACAAGTATGCACCATGAGCAAGCACCTCCTACATGCTAGGCACTGCCCACACCCACTGCCCTGCCCTTGTAAACCCACCCAGGCAGCAGCAAATGAACGCCCAGGGAGAGCAAACTGATAGAGACGGATGATGAGTCAGCGACGCCATGCGATGCCTGTAGTAGGGTCAGGAGCTAGCTGTTCAAGGAAGGAGGTCAGAAATGCTGGTCAGTTCGGCTTATGTCTGAAAGCAACTCCCAGGATTTATGGAAGAAAAACACTGCGGGGGGTGGGGGCAGTCTATTCAGGGGGTAAAAGGAAACTTGCAAAAAGGAAAAGAAAAGCCCTCAAGCTGAGGAGATAACTTGTTCCCGAAGCTGGAGACAGGATTCCTGGAGCTTGGTGAGTCCCAGGTCCTACTAAGAGATCCTGTGTCAAAACACCAGGTGGACAGTTCCTGAGGAATGATGCCTGTTGTTGGCCTCTGGCCTCCACACACATGTTCACATGTGCATAAGCATCCATAAAATACATATCCACATATATACATGAACACACACATGCAAAGGAAGTCCTGAGCCAGATGGCATGTTGCTTGTGACTGATAACGGGGAAGCTGCAGCACAACAGTGTCTACTGTGTGTCTTTCCCACTAGACTCTGAGGTCCCGGGAGGGTAGAAAGATACAGCCTCTAAGCACTTCTATGTACCTAACGCTCCCTCATCCCAAGCATCTTATAGCAGAGCCAAGAATTAAGCATGGTGTCCCTGTCCCCATTTGAATAGGAGACTGAGGCTCAGAAGGGTTAAGCAACTGGCTTCAGATCACCCAGAGCTAGGTGCATACTTCTTAGCTTTGTCCATCCCTCTCGCCTCCCACCATCTCTTCATATTTGCTCCCAGGCTTCCGTCTAGTGGGTGGCCCTGAAGGACTCACACCCACTAATCCCCTGCCTTGCTTCATTCACCATTCATCACAGAGACCACCATGACACAAACATGACCAGGGTGGGGCAGCCACCAGGGACTGATGGGACAAGGACAAAGTAGAGTGCTAGCTGGAAGTGTAGCTCAGTGCTACAAAGCTTGTCTGACACACTCAAGGCTCTGGGTTCAATCCCCAGCACACACACACGTGCACACACATACACACAACCCTTCTAGAACATCATCAAGCCAGCTGAGTAGGGGTCCTTGCCAAGGCCTCGGAACCCTTAGAGACCTCCATAGCTAGAAGTTCCAGCAAGGGCTGCTCTGGCATCCTGAATAGAAAGGAGATCAGTTTCCCTGCAGGCAGGGCCCCAGGGTCCAGCACCACACCTAAGGTTCCATCCTGGATCTGATCCATCACCACTGAGTCTCTCAGGAAGCCCCAGGTCCATGGCCTCTGCTGACCTTGTACCCTTTGTCAAAGAAGCTCTAACTTAAACTGACTTCCTGGGTCAATTTAGGGCACATCCCAGCAAGTGGTGGGAACTGGAGACTCTGGACAGGCAGCTTGGCTTAAGACCTCAGTCACACTCCCCAGCCTCGGGGAACATACAAGTAGCTTCAGTTCACCAAACCTCTTAATGGACAGTAACAAGTCCCTGGGTCCTAGTGGGAGGTGGTAACAGGAGATGATGCATCAAGAGCTCAGGGTACAGCTGCTTACTGATGCCGGGTGTGGTTATTCACGCTGCTGCCAAGCTGGGTGGTCCCCTAGGTTCCACCACAGCCCACCTTATGACCTTGCCAATCTATTCTCACCCATCCAAAGATAGCTCAAAACCAGGAAGAACAGAAGCCCTCACAGTCATCAGATAGGGTGGCTTATTCTGAACCTCAGAGGATAAGTGACACATCCCAGGGCCACAGCCAAGCACTTCACTCTCCCTGAGCGGAGGAAAATCTGCAGCCTTCGGTCCTCACCTGCAAAAGTTCCCACCTCAAAAGACTGTCCCTCACCTTGGACCCTCTGGCCTTTCCTGTCACCACTGCTCTACCTCACCCAGTAGGCAGGGCACCTCCTCTCCAGATGCTCAGAGTCGGGAGACAGGGAAGTAAGAATGCCTCAGAGTTGGGGGCCAACTCAGCACCCACAGCTACCCACTCCCCAGGCCTCAGCCCATTCTCGTGTCTTTTAGCTACCCCATTTGGAGGTCCGGGGAAGGATGTGTGGGTTGAACAGCCCACAAGCCACATTGTCAGACATGAAGATGACGACGTTGCCCTTGGTGTCCCCATAGCAGAACACACCTTTGTGATAGTCGGACCTGGGGGAAGATGAAGATAGAATGTGCTGTGTGTCAGATCAGGATTGATGGAGCTGATGTAAAAATAAAGAGGAGACTGACCTCTACAGAAGCAGGCTGCCTTTAATCAGAACAACAAAGGGCAGCTTCTCCACCATGAGAGTAGAAGCTATGTGCCAGGGCACCAGGGACTTTGGGTTTTATAAGGTAGAAAAGGGGACTTTTGGGTAGGAAGGTTTTTGACTACAGATCTATATGCTGCTTTCCCAGGCCCATAAAGGAGTCCTTATCACTCTGGCATCCTTACCAGAAGTTCTCCTGGGAGGTCCTAATAACATGTTGACCCCTGGCCACTGACCTCCCTCCTTCTGACTAACTGCCCACTGCTATCTCTGATATTATCAGGGTATCAAATCTTCTTGCATAGAGTTTCCCAGGCTGTTTGAAGCTGTTAGGCTATTAACCCTTCACTGTGGAGCCTTCTACCCTACTACCCCTGTCCACCTTAGGGACAAGGACAGTTCCAACAGACTTCCAGCCTTGCTCTGGGCCTCTGGCCAGCAGCCAAACACAGCCCAGTCATCAGGCTCTGCGTCGACAACTTTTACTTCCCAGAGACTTCAGTGCCACAGGGCAGGCCTCTGCCAGCACTGAGTGGCGGGCAGGGTAAGAAGAGGAAGGCAGAGGAGAATAAGGAGGACTCTAAGGGTTGGGTGACTGAGCAAGACCCAAGAGAAGCAATGAGGAACAATATGGCAATGAGGTCAGAGCCAGCTCCCCAGGTGCCTCTGGGGTCCCAGCCCCCTTCCCAGTGATGTGGTAGCTCCCAAGACCCTGCCTCAATTCCTGTGAGACTTACCAATAGTCCATGACCATGACACAGCTATCCAGGTCAATAAAGGTGAAGGCCTGAACACATTTGTGGTTACTGATATCAGAGAACTCTGGAAAAGAGTGACATACAGAGCTGAGAGCCATGGCTCAGGCTTGAGAGATTCTGGTGGTGGCAAACAGCCTCCCAGCACTCCCTACCACCTCTCTGGACCTGTAGCCCACCCCCACTACAACCAAAACCAGTAGATCCGAGCACAGTCACTCACCAAGCCAAGATCCAGCTACAAACTGCCCTCCGGCCCCTACTGCAGCCAGAACAAAAGCCTAGTGTAGACCTAGCCTGTAAAGTCCTGTAGGATTAGACCCTCCATAGTGCAGTATATCTTGTCTATCTGGAAGAGCACCTCTATGCCTCCTCCTGCCTGGCCTATGGCCCCTGTCTGGCCACTAGGCTCCAAGCATGCCAGCTTTTTATCTCTCTAGATGCATCAACCTCATGCACTTCTGGGTCCTGCCTCTCCCTGCTTTGTCCACCTTGAATACACTCAGAACTCTTCCAGACCAGCTCTATGACCCCTTCTTAGAAAGGCTTCCACCTCTTCAGCTAGGCCCACTGGCATTCTCCCATCTGGCTGGCTGCCTATCAATCTCCCTCACCACCTGATCTCTGTCTCAAGTTCATTTCTGTTTTATTTGACTGCAGGAGCTGCCTGTCCTGAGAGCTGTGTGAGGACAGGGAGAGTGTTTTATATGGCACCTGTGGGCTCCTCAGCCTCTGACACAGTACCCAGGGTCTGCTTTGCTGAGTGACTGTGGCTGTGATGCACAAATGAAGGGACAAATCCCAAGCCCTGGGGAATGTGGCCCCAGTGGCCCGTCCATGTGTGCATCCCTGGAGGTGTTTGAAGCCAACGGAAACAGAGATCTTCTCCCCATCACTCACCACCCTCATCAGGGCTAGAACTGGGAACCCAAGCAGATCAGAGACCAGGAGAGCTCATGGCATGCAGGTGCATATGAAGAACAGATGTAGGGTGGCTTTGTGCAGGCTCACCCATCCCTCGGTGTCTGGAACCAGCCTGCCAGACTGATCTTCTGAAACATTACTTCCATCCTGCCCAAGAGCCTTCCATGGGGCCCTGACACACAGCTGCTACTGACTTAGGAAGCCTGGCTCCACAAATCACTCAGGCTGAGGAGCAGTCTCCCATGTTTGAATGACAAGCCCTTAAGTGTCTTTTTCCTACAGGCCCAGCCAACCCAGAAGGGTTGGGTTATGGGTCACAGAGCAGGGCTAACTGGGCCAAGTCACATAGGTCAAGGTTTGTGCTGGCAGCCTACCACGTCAGTTCAGTCAGCAGAGCTCAATGGTATGAGGAGCTGGGGTCAGGCTCTCGGGACTGCAGGTGAAGGGAGAGCTCCTACCTGCTCACACCCTCGCTGTTTTTCTGGCTGTGTCACAGTCTAAAAAGGACAGCATTGGCTAATGTATACCAAGCACCTCCCATATTCAATCACTAACCCACACTCACCTAGTGATACAGAGCACTGACCCTGTTTTTCCTCTGGGTAGACTAAGGCCCTCAAAGGTAAAGTAGTTGCTCAAAGTCACACACCTGCTGAGTGTCAGGACCAGATTTGAAACCTGGGCAGTTTCAGAACAACTGCTCTCCAGCCTCCTGTCTAGTTCTGCACCATGGACCATAGGGACACACATGAAGTCTTCTCCTTCATGATCTGGGACACATGACTAGTTGGACCCTTTATCCATCTATCCACCTCCCAGTACCACCAAGCCTCTAGGTGGCACCAAGCACTGAGCACTTGGTGAGTGAAGCAGACGCCATCCGCCCCATTGCCCGAGCTCCAGGACAGAGAAGAAGGCAGACACCACAGACTCTAGCTGACAAGCATAAGATCACACTCCAAAGGGCTTGACAAGGATATTTTTGAGAGGCACCTGACTTGGACTAGGTGGTCATGGAAGGGTCTCTGGAGGAAGTAACACTGCTCTGGATCAAAGGAAGAGTAGAAGCTCTGGGGTGGGGAGAGTTGTGGGAGGGAAGGTGGAGCATGCAAATTGACCCAAGGTACCCATTAGAGATGGCAAGAGAAGGTCACAGCATCCTCAGCACAACAGGAGGAGGGTCCAGTCCAAGGAAACCTATGGGCAGTAGGGGCCAGCTCTTCCTTGCCTCATGGGTCACACTAAGGTTCCTCCCCCCAGTCTGTGCTTTGTGAAGGTTTTCTGCAGGGAGACATTTCAAAAGTCCATTTGTAGCTACTATAATGACCTTCAGAGGAAGTGTGCTAAGCAAGAGGAGGCTTCAATGCTATCCCAGAGACAACTAAAGGTGGCCTGGGCTAGAGGCAGCAGGACACAAGGGTAGAATCAAGCTGGAGAGACTGGCATGGGCTGTGATCTATAATTAGAACTGTTCAATACTTGTAAACATTGAGCATTCACTGAGTAAATCTGCCTACAAAGAAACCACCAACACAAACGACCAACCACCCAGTGCCTTTTACAGCACACAACACTTGGCAGGCCCTCGCTACCCAACATTTCCCAGAAGACTCCCATTCATGCTCACAGTTGCTCAGCCAACAAGTCTGTCCCAAGTGCAAATCTGTCACTTGCTAAAAGCTAAGGGCAGGCCTGGAGAGCCCCAGGGACTCACCTATCTTCAGCTCAGTCGAGGCAACTGCAATGAGGTTCATGTTGTGTATATATACCATGTCGACAACCCATATCTTCTGGTGGGAGGACTGCTGGATCTGGGAGAGCTGGCAGAAGAAGAACAGAGACTCAGACCACGGATGATTGCTACCAGAGCGCAGAGGCACAGGGACCTTTCCTGTCACACAAGGCCCTGGGAACAAGCACAGCCCCGGCATGCCTCATGTCAGCTCTAAAAACAGGGCCTTGGCTAAATTCCTCACCTGTAAAATGGTTCTAGTAGTCACCCATCTTCATGACCCCAAGGACTTAAGGCCAGGCCTACCTCCAAGGCCTCCTATTTGCATGACAGTGAGTCCCCAGTGGGTCCTGGCTGATGGTCCTGAGAGGTCCACAATTTCACCCAAACCAGCTCCTTTAGGAAGAACTTCCAGAACTCTCAAGACTTCCTAGGAAGCCTTCCTCTGTCTCGTCAGCCTCCCAAGCTCTGACCCCTGAGGTGGCCATAGAGCAGTCACTGTCAAGAGATCAGGCTACCAACACCTGAATCCACACACATGTGGAGAAAGGGGGCAGAGTATGCCAGATACCACAGACTCAGGAATGCAGATGTGAGCACACACACACTCACAGGTACCCTAGCCCCATATAGGTCTCTCCTCTCATAAGGGCTGATCCCTGCTGCAAGTGTAAAAGCACTATGTGGCTACAGAGGCATAAAACCCTTCACACTGCTGACCGTGTTCTCCATAGCCTTGCTGGGGAGCCCTGGAGGGTAGGTCTTTCTTTGCTTGCTGCAGGATCCTCCACTAGTCTGGCAGCACCAAGTGCATAGCTAATTTGTCTGACTATGCTATCCCTTACTACACTAGGCCATGAGCTGATAGCAGAAAGCTCATGATGATGTTGGCTTCTATTCATCTGTGCTTGCTCAATGCCTGACATGCTTCAGCATGATCCATGACCCATACCACTAAGTACTCCCCCAATCCTGAGAGGGGCTACTACTCCAAGAGGAGTACATACCAGGAATCAGAGATAGCTCGGCCAGCATCCCACAGCTGTTGCGTGGTATAGTTGGGACTCTAACCCTGGTAGTTGGACCCCAGAGCCCAAATACCATAATTTCTTGCCTGGACCAGACAAAGGTTTCAATCAGCAGGACTTAGGGACAGTGTGGGTATGACAGAGCAAGGAGAGAAGGCCAGGCACTGGCACAGAGGCTGGAGGATAACACTCACTGAGGTGGGGACTCCAGGGACACACTCCCTGGACAAACTGCTTTGTAGGTGCCTAGTAGACATCCAAGCAGTGTTCTGCTTAGTAGGAGACAAGTGTGAGGCTCCAGTAGTTGAGTTGGAATCTTAACTCAAGCCCTGTGACTTCAAGGCTAGGCTGCTCAGATAATAAGTGCCAAATGCAAGTCCACCCAGGGTGCCACAACAGAGGCTCTCCACCAACCCCATGAACGTCTGACTCACCCGAAAGGAGTTCATTATTGAGAAAGTCTCGGACCAGAACTGCAAGATCCCGTCTTTGGTGACAGTCATGAAACACCCCATCTTTTTGAACCGTTAGATTATAAATGCCACTTTCACAATCTCGCTCCCATGGTGCCTACAAATGGCAAGAAACAAACATACAACTCAGAAAGTATCTGCATGAACCAAGAGTCACAGAAGAGGCAGGACAGAGGCCAGTGGGGACAGCCACACCAGTATGCATGTGTACCCACACATACACACACACAACCAAGAAACTGTAGGAGGCTCCAGAGGACATGGGACTCTGCCCCTTCTCTAAGTAGACTTCAACTGGATCAACAAAGGTCACAAGAAAGTGAATCCCAATGGAGGATAGGGTGTGGTTCAATGGTAGAGTATTTGCCTAGTATATGTGAGGTCCTGGGTTCCATACAAAAAAAAACCAACTCTGATATGGTATGGAGATAGAATCCAAAACTGATCCCTAGAAATAATCAGGCAGGTCCCTCACTTTGTAGTGGGAGAGCAGAGATGGAGAGTGGAGATAGCCAGAGCTTCTTTCACGGGAGAAACAGCCCACAGATGGCGAGCAGGGTATAACTTACAACAGAAACCTGAGAAATGACACTTCCTAACCATTGCTCCCATGCTCTGGGGTGAAGAGAAGAGTACAACAAGGGGTAATGAGGAGTTGGGCCCTGTGCACCCAGCTCCTCACAGCCAGGACACTGAGCACAGCAAACAGGTCCTGGGCAGACCCGGCTTTGTAAGCTGTTACCCCACACCTATCCCAGGAAGCCTCCATGCTACTTGCCAGTGGTTGCTTTCCTGCCCCAGTGTCAACAAAGTCAGCTCTTTGGCTATTAAGGCTCACACTTTCCCATGTCATCTGCCCATCTGGGATCATGGTAGGCTGGGACAGGTCACATCACTTACAGGGAGTTGCATCCCACCCATTCCCAGCAGAGCTAGAACTTAATGCCTAGAGCTTTCATTCCTCCTCCAGAGCCTTTTCCAAAGCTTGAAAGTAGGTATGAGCTGACCTGAGGCTTAGGGGGAATCCATGTGCAGTTCCACAGAGGAGCAGGGGCATGTATGTCTAGCTATAAGTCTCCCTGACTCCTGCCATCAGCTTATTTCTAGGTGATCAACATTCCCAGCTCTCTCCTTCCTCCCTCCCTCCCTCCCNCTCTCTCTCTCTCTCTCTCTCTCTCTCTCTCTCTCTCCATCACTTCAACTCTGCCCTTTCTAACAGGACCAAAGACTGTGGGGAATAGAGATGTGAGGCCTTTGGTTAACACTGCCCTGGGAATAGCATCTTGGGGAGGTCTGTTTCCTCATCAGTGTACTGACTGTGCCTCTCTCTTTCTGGACAGTGAAGGGATCAAAGAGGGTGGTGTTTTGGATATGTGCTCAATCCCCTTCTCATAAAATTAACTAGCCAGACAGTAGTGGTGTGCGCCTTTAATCCCAGCACTCAGGAGGCAGTGACAGGCAGATCTCTGTGAGTTCAAGGCCAGCCTGG
>LOJH01014271.1:18475-28514 GCA_001685095.1 Ellobius talpinus | reverse complement strand
GGGGGGGCTAAAGGTATGGGAAGCTGTGCTATAAAGAGCACAAGGGACATTTTGGTGGGCATGAAACTTTTCTGTATCCTGGTTGTAGTTAGAGCTGCATGAATCTATGAGAACTGAAATAATAAATCTATATATGCTAAAATTCTGAGAGCTGAAAAAAGCATTTTCAGTATATACAACAAAAGGGAAAATAACCATTATTTTTTAAAGAGATAAGGGGAGAAAAGATAGGGTAACTCTAATACAAGAAATTTAAGGGTTGATGCAACCAAATGGGATCTTAAAGTGTGTGTGTGTGTGTGTGTGTGTGTGTGTGTGTGTCTTATATATGGGTGCCAGTGTAGGCCAGAGGACGGTATTGGATCTCCTTCGAGTTACTGACCATTGTGAACCATCTGACTTGGATGCTGAGAATGTAACTCTGGTCCTCTAGGAGACAATACCTGTTCCTAAGCACTAAGCTATGTCTTCAGCTCCCAAACAGAATTTGTAGGTCATGCTTAGATTCTAATTTAAACAAACTAACCCCCCAAAAGGCATTTTTTTATATAATCTGGAAATTTAAATGATCCTTGAATTACATGTTAAATTTAAGTTTCTGCATTATAATAGTTGGCTAGATATAAAAAACAAAACATTTTCATCTGTTACATATGTATTCTGGAGTACATGTGGGTATGAAATAGCATTAAATCTGGGGCTTGCCTCAAAAGACTTGAGGCCAAAAATGTCTATGCTAATGACTGCAAATATAAACTGGAGATTGGTTATCCTATGCTTTACTTTTAGTATAATTCTAACTCTCCAGAAATCTTTCTTGAAAAATAAAAGGTTTTAAATAGTATTTTTCAACATTTATTATAAAGCAGTAGACACAGGCCTGCAGTTGTTCTCAATCTCAATGTCAAATTTTTCCAATGACTCCAAATAAATAAATGCTGTATATGCCAAAAATAATACTGACATGGAAAAAAACAATCTAGAAATCATATACTTTCAGCAATAAACTAAGATTACTAGGTTAGTAAACATTTGCAGTTAGATTTTAAAATAGCAACTCAAAGCAGTTTTCAATGACACCATCAGGAAATGGGGGGAAAGGTCATTGTAAAGCAACAGTTTTGATCCTATGAATCTCAGCCTCCAGACAAAAATCATCCAAGCCCTTAAACTCTCATTAATATTTACAAGGCAATGCTTCCTCCTGCTTTCCCAGCTTGCTCTTTTGAGCATTGTTATTATTTATTGTTTCTTGAACACTCAGTACCGCGTGGGATTCAGATGATAAATTTCCTCCCTGGGGGACACTACACAGTCACACAAACAGAGCACAAAGACTAGCTGTTTAAGAAATTAACGCCCAAATGCAAAACTGAGGAGCACATTCCGATTTCTTCTTTTAAAAAAAATAAGGTTATAAATTGTAAGTCCTAAGGGAAGAATACTCATTCAAACCCACAGCTGTCCACCTCTACGTTGCAGTCTTAAAGAGGTCAAAGGGGTAAGGGAGAGTTCTAGCAAACCCTTTAAAGCTCCTGTTGGCAGGAGAGACATGTAAGTTGCAAATGTAATACTTAAGAAGAATTTAGGGACTAGAAAGATAGCTCAGTGGTTGAATGCTTGCTGTTTCTGAAGAGCATTGGAGTTGAGTTCCTAGCACCCATCCTGGGCAGCTCACAGCCGCTAAAACTTTAGTTCAAGAGGATCTAGTACCCTATTCAGTCTCTGTGGGCACCCACACTAAAATGCATATATATTCTCACACACATAGATAGAATTAAAAGTAAAATCTTATTTTTAAAGAAGCATTTGAGGGGCTGGAGAAATGGCTCAGCGGTTAAGAGCACTGACTGCTCTTCCAGAGGACCCGGGGTTCAATTCCCAGCACCCACATGGCAGCTCACAACTGTCTGAAAATCCAGTTCCAGGGGATCTGACACCTACACACCAATGCACATAAAATAAAGATAAATAAATCATATTTTTTTAAAAAAGTGTTTGAGCCTGGCTTAGTGGTGCACACCTGGAATCCCTGCTCTTGAAACGGGAAGCAGAGACAAGCAGATCACCATGAGTTCCAGTCTAGCCTGGTCTATGTAGCTTTTCCAGATCAGCCAAAGCTATATAGCAAAGTTTTCTCAAAAAATAAAACAATTTAAACCCTTTTAAATGTTAATAAGTGTATATAAAAGGAGTTCATCTGGCAACAATGAACCCAGAGCTGTGAATTATGAGGGAAGGAATATCCAAAGATAACACCTCTCATCAGCTATACCCATTTGTAGGCATAGTTGAGCAAGAGAGTATTTCCATTTTACAACTTCTCACTGTTATACTATGTGCAGAAAAATCAAACTACTAAAATTTCAGTTTATAAACTAATTCTATTTTTCATAATAATTATGTAAGTCTTAAATATGATTTTCCCACACTCATATTTAAAATGCTTACTTTTGCCATACTTAGCCTACCTGGAATATTCAAACTCTATTACTCCTAGTGTAGGAGGGTTATTCCAGGCTTCCTTCCCAATGTGTTGAAAAATAAAAGCCTCTGCTTTGATACCTTACCAACCTCTTTGGATTTATGGATGATGAATTACTGAGTCCTCCTCTTTAAGTTGAACTGGAACGGGATCTGTTGAAAGCCGTGTGTCTTATCTAACAAACTATGCGTCTCCATCAGAACACATTCTCCTTTCTCAGTGCCTCATACACATTCAACACCTGATTTGTTTTAAAGTTTTACTTTATTTTTAATTGATACATAATTGACTCTGTGTGTACTATATATGGTACCGTCTGGCCTTTTCTGAAGAAAGGGTTCTAGTCATTGTTTAAAAAGCATGGGGTGGGTGGTAAGATGGTAGAAACCAATGTTCTAGGGAATTTGGAACAAAAAGTAGCTGAAATGACTTTCTGTGAATTACAATTATTTTGCCTTTTCAAAGTCTGTAAGTATTATTGTTATAAGAATATAATATTATTTCTGCCTCAACTTTAAGGATCACAGTGATTTATGCTCTTCAGAATTTGAAAGACAAGATATTAAGGCTCTCAAGTTAGAAAATTTTCAATATTCACTGTATAAAAAAGGTTAAGGCTTTTACAGCATAACTTTAGACTCTTTGGGTTCAAAAGTTGTATCGTTATCTTTATATTTTATTTCCTTCTCTTTAACAACCATACATAAAAACAGCTTTCCTATTTCCCCCCTTTCCAGGTTTATCTCAAGGAGATTTGAATCCAGATTAGCTGTATGTAATAGGATTCGGGGATGTAGGTAGATGTCTAGCTGTCACTGATGATCTGTCTTGCGATCAGCTCTCGCATTATTTCATTGGTACCACCGTAGATCGGCTGAACCCGAGCATCCACATAAGCTCTACATAAATGAGAAGAAAGTTGAATTGATATAAACATGGTAGAAATGTTAAGTTCTAGATAATTACTAATTATTTAACTAAGGAACTCTCAGCAGTAAGCGCTCCTTATAACTGGTTTTTCTAGTCTAGCATTCATACTAGGTTGGTATACTAAAAGCCATTAAGACGTGATAATTCAAAATAACACAGGCACACTAACATAATTTTATAAAACTGAGCATATAGTGCTCGCTTCGGCAGCACATAGACTAAAATTGGAATGACACAGAAAAGATCAGCGTGGCCCTGGGCAAGAACGGCACGCAAACTCGTGAAGCACTCCATATTTTTAAACCAGCCTACAAACCACAATCCCAGAGAACTTAGACAACAATGAGGACCCTNGCAGGGAGGGAAGCAGAGAAAAATGTAGAGCTCAATAAAAATCAATAAAAAAATGAGCATATATAACAACAACCTGAAAAGTTATGTTTAGAAATGCATAGAACATCTTGGTTTCTTATCTTTTAGTCTTCCAAGAAAGTTTAAATCCACTGACCTTAAGGAAAAAAAAACTTATTTCCAGACATTCCTTTTAATTTTAAATCACTACAACCACCACCTGATGTTTTAAAAAATTACTTTTCCCCCAAAGTTAACAAGTAGCTTATTCTGGGGGTGACTAAGTCACTCTTGTCTAAGTGGCTGGGCCCACTGGGACACACACAAGCACATGACCAGGGTTCACTTTTCTCTCATTCTGCTGCTGGGAGGGAACCCTGACTAGCACAGGGACTGAACTCAGGACCTTGATCTGTGAGAGCTCTGCCACTGAGCCATGTCCCAGCCTTAGGACTCACTTTGGACAGCTATGGTAGCAACCATCTCTTTTCACCCCTTCTCCTTTCCCTGTGACCCTCTGGAATCCAAGGGAATACTTACTGCTGCTTTGCAGGCTAAAAAGGAGATTTAGAGCGGCTGATGTATTTGTTAATTAATGATTACCATTTACTGGTGACATAACAGATAACTGTCCGACTGGAACAAGAATGTAGGTGTCTCGCCTCTTTGGCAAGAGAACTCTTATTAGGTCACAGTGCTTTCATTGTCCCAAGCTTGTGGAACTAGTTATTGAGCTCTGGACTTTTCATGGCAGGAACATTTAAAGACCTTTCTTTCTCAAATACAAAATTGGGGCTTTAACTATTTAATTTCTAAGACAAAATGTGCTAATTTGTTGGCATATGACCAACTTTGAACTCAGACTTTCCCACATCTACCAAGGTACTTTGCAGATAAGTAAATAGATCCTCATTTAATATTTACCTCCACGATGAACTGCATTACAAAGGGAATTAGGATGCTCAATACTTTCTGAGATCTACCCTGGAAGATTTTGTTGTTCTCCACTCGTATCCTCTGAAGCCTTTCCTGGCCTGCCAGCCTGCCAGGCTACCTGAGCAATCCCAATGCTTCAGACATTTTTGAGCTGGGTTGGGTATTCATTTTCACATTAAGAGAGTTCTACCAAGATATGCAATGACAGACCAGCAGACATTTCATAAGTTACCTATTAAATTTACTAAGATTAACAGAGAAAGGCAGTAGAGAAACGTTTAACTCCAGTGAAGTTTTCTGTCTCAGCTTCTCTACCTAGAATAGCTAAGAGATCTTCAAGGGTCTAATGCTAAACCTAAGAAATAAAACTAAAACCACTCACATGCCAAGACTTAGCTATCTAAAAATCATAAAAGGGAATAAAACACACCTTTTACTTATAAAGCCAAGACGCAATAACTTATCTATCACTTTCTCCATGTCCCTACCCCCACACTAATAATGTCGCTTAACCTGGGGCAGGTATGAGAATCCTGAGTTAGATGATTTCCTAAATCAAAGTCTGTACACTATAGCCACACATGGTTTAATATGTAATTAGCTTCTTGCTGTCAACATTTCCCACATCCTTGGGGGAAAGAAAGGACGTCCAGCCCTGACCACCCCTTCAAACTCCTGCAGCCAGGACGTCCAGCCTGACCACCCACTCAACCTCCTACAGCCAGGACATCCCCACTCCAACCAGCTACCCTCAAACTGTGAGCCAAAACCAACCCTTCCCTCCCTTCAACTGCTTCTGTCAGGGGATTTTATCACACTAATAAGAAAAGTAAGTAATGCAAGGAGTGTGTGTGTGAGATAGACAGACAGAAACAGACAGAAGGGGGGATATGAATAACTTAAGGAATGAGTCTTATTTTTAGAAATGGTATATATTTTAAAGCCAAGCATCACATTTAAAAGTATGCTGGACTCTTTGTTATCTTTAAAAATAAATCATAATGAGAAGCTAATAAAGTAAAGCCACTTGTGTTTGCATAAACATATTCACTGAAAATGCACATTTTGGTATACTTTCCCTATATGTTTACCATATAAGGTACAGTAAAGAAAATTTCCTTTCTTCATATCCTTAAGAAAATCATCAGCCAGACGGTGGTGGTGGTGCACGCTTTTAATTCCAGCACACCAGAGACAGAAACGGGGGGATCTCTGTGAGTTCAAGGCCAGCCTGGTCTACAGAGCAAGTTTCAGGACACCCAGGGCTATATAGAGAAACTCTGTCTTGAAAAGAAAAAATGAAAAGAAAAGCTCATAGTAAGAAAGGAGAGAAAGAAAGGGTGTGGGTTTGGTATATTGAAGGAAAAAATTCTATTTTTAATTTTTTTTTAAAAAATCAGATTTTTTTCTTATAAAGAAACAAAGGCATCGGAGGCTGGGTGTGGTGGTGGCAGCTCACACCATTAATACCAACCAGCACTTGAAGCAGAGGCAGGTGGAGTTGTGTGAGTCTGAGGCAAGCCTGGTCAGACAGGGTTCCACAGGGGAAGAAAAGAAGCACTATAGACCCCATACTTACTTTGCAATCGGGTACTCCCACATATATCCCCAGCCTCCATGGAGTTGTACACATTGATAAGCTACACTGTTTTGTAATTCAGATGCCCTAAATGATGAAAATAACAAGCAGAAAAAGAGATATAGTTGAGTTGGTAGAGTACTCACAAATCTTTAGAGTCAAACCCTACAACACAGAACTGCAGTGGTAGTGTATGCCTGTAACTCAACACTCAGGAGGTAGAGGCAGGAGGATCAGAAGCTCAAGGCCAGCCTTTGCTACACAGTGAATAGAGGCCAGCCTTGATAATGAAACTTGCCTTTAAAAAGTTCTCTCACTACTCAACAATTTATAAACTGTCTTTTACTATTCAACACCATTATGTTCATAAGCCTGATATGTTCAAGAACAAGGCCATTAGCTATGCAAAATTCTCTTTCCAAAACCAAAAATATATAAAATTCTTTTTTATACCTTTTCCCGTAAGCCAAAGAACGTGTCCTAGTTTACAAAACGTGTAAACTATCTCCCCCAAGCCCAAAGTGTAAGCTCATGGTAACGTCACATTCCTTTTTAATCTCATAATCTGGTCATTATAAAATCATTACACAAAGCACCATTCGCATATTTCCCTTGTCTACCAATGACCGGACTGAACTTGAGTTAATAAATAACAGTGGGAAAAATTTTTATGCTGCTTTTGGACTAGTGAGAAGAAATGGTTTTTTGTTTGTTTGCTTTCTTCTTTAAGGAAACTATCTGATTTAAACCACACTTGCATCTTAAAACACATAAACACTTTACTGGGATCTGTTCTCAAACTCCCCTTTACCCGCATTGCTAACCATCCTTAATCCAAAGGCAAGCTTTTCTAAACTCAATAGGACTTTGGTCAGATAGTCGATACTTAAGCATTTTCTTTGACCTGGAAAACACCTCACATTCTGTCCAACCTAAGAACTTTCCGGATAACCCAAAGCTGTCCCCAGAGATTTATATTTAGTTGGAGTTACTTAAGGGAACTCGACACCGCAAGACTCCCAAATTTTATCCTTCTAGTCTGTCTCACCTTGCTGCCATTCTTTAGATAATTTGAAATTAAACTTAGCACTTGAAGCACTCACTGATCCTACTTCAGGCTCTTAATAGTTCACCTTTAACAGCAAGTGATGAGTTACATACCGAGTTGAGTAATTTTTAGGGCATTATAAACAAACCCAGTGGGACTTTCCAGATTTTTTTAATGCTACTTTTCACTTGCAGCCCTCTTCCTTTAACGCCTTCAAGGTCTAAGGGCCGGCAGAATCCCACAGCCATCTGAACAAACACCACATTTTAATTACAGTAGTGTGCATACCAATATTTTGCCATGGAAGCTGAGCCAGAGTCCAGACGTTTTGCTTCATGCAATTGCAGACAGCTGTCCACAAAAGCTCTGGTTACACATATGTTGGTTTTTAATTCTGCTAGCTTATGCTGCACCGTCTAGAGATAAAAGGGGGAAAGGAGCATATTAAAAGCACAGATCTGAACTCAGACCTCAAATGGTTACATAGGAAAAAAACGTTAAAGCAAAAGTGGAACTGCCAGGTTTTTCTTCCAGTAAAAGGGCACATGTTAACTTAAATGGAGAGAGAGAGAGAAAGAGAGAGAGAAAACCCCTGTATCTTAGCATTTTAAAAGCTGTAGCAAATAAAAATAGGTAAGCACCTGGCATAGTTTACAGGAAACTGCTTAAAGAACATCATGATTTAATGTGTTAGCACCATCTTGTGGTAGGAGCCATCATGTACTGCTACTAAAACACCCTGTTTCCTGGGGGTTAAACAGGATTTACTGTGTATTAATGAAATTAAGGGTATGCATTTCCCTACTGTGCCTCTTTGGCCTACAGTGAAATAATAAAATAACATGATAGAGGGGCAAGATGGATTTATCTAATCACAACCATCGTCAAATACTTATTAGGTTAGTAATCACAGTACTAATAATGGAAACGGAATACGCAGAGACCAAACTCAGTAACCTATAGCCTCTCCCATCCCTCTGAAGGGTCTCATGTAGCCTCCAACTCGTTCTGAATGGTCTTATCTGCAAGTGTTAATAACTATGTAACCACCCTCTCCTGCTGCTCACAGACAGCCAAGTAAGCTTGGAGATCATTCTATTTAGACCATTCTCAATTGTCCTGATTGGTCTTCCTTCTGTCGAGTTCGATTTCACTGTTTCTTGGCTCTCACACCCTGAGCTTTGAGTTCACATCTGTTCTTGCAGGCACCAGCTCTTGA
Source organism: Ellobius talpinus (assembly GCA_001685095.1). NCBI lineage: Eukaryota > Metazoa > Chordata > Mammalia > Rodentia > Cricetidae > Ellobius > Ellobius talpinus. The sequence goes on along the minus strand of LOJH01014271.1, from coordinate 19,966 downwards.
ATCTTCTTCAGGAAACTGGCCTGGACTTGGGTAGAGCCTCCAAATGCATACCCTATTCTCACTGAGGTCAGAGGCCCATCTGTGGCCAGCTGCCCCTCATTTCCTTAAGAAAGCTATAATTTGATCATGCTGCTGCTGGGTGTGTGAGACACCCATTGTGGCCACAGGCAGGCACACCTGTGGAGGCTGCACTGAAAACTTGGAAATGGACCTTCAGGGCCCACAGGCAGGCTTGAGCTCTCGAAGGAGGTTGTGAGAGCCGTATTTCAGGGCTGTGGGGTCTACTTTTATACTTGTGGCCATGGCAATTCTCAAGGCATAAAGCTGAATTTTCAGAGTGACCAGTGCAGTGCCCGGGTACAATTTCAGTATTTGTTCATTGTTGGAAAACCAAAGAATGGGAATAGAGCAACGGGGGAACTGGGAGAGAGCTGGGTATGCCTGCTGGAGTGGGAGCTTTGAGGAACTGATGCCTTGGGTGTAGCAACTATTGTGTCTCCTTGTGGCTTTGCAGCACCCTCTTCTCAAAAGACTAACTGGCATCTAATGATTCCAAAACAAGTTGTAGCAAGGCCAGCAGCACCCAGCTTCCACCTGGGAGTCCGGGCATCCAATGTGGAACATGCTGGGCGTGGCCAAATTTTTTTCTGGTTTCGTTTCTACCTCTGTATGTCCTTTGGCCAGATATCTATCTATAATCAGCATAAAGCTCCCCCTCCCGCCTTACACATTCATGTTTACAAAGAGAAACATCTGAAAACATGGTCAAATCACTTTCTATAGACATCAAAACCCCTGGGCCATGAATTCTAAGTCTGCCGCTGGCTTAAATCCATGACACTATATAACATTTCATTTGAGAGAAAGAAAGCTGGGATAGGGAAGAAAATCAGACAATTCTCAAGAACTGTTGCCCCGTATGATGTTACATATGAGGCTTTATGCGCAATTTAGAATATGAAAAGGTCACGATCTCTCTCATATGAAAGCTATTCTACATAAATGTTGGGAGCTTCTAGAAGCTGAAGTTAAAATTCAGACCCACTTAAAATTCTTACCACAGCACATCCACTAGGTCCAGAGCTCTAAAAATAACAAATGCCGCCAAGAGTACATAATTCACTGTCTGAAGATAAGGAGATTAAATATTTACATATTCTTGGCACTGAACTGGGAGCTAGTGAACAGAACTTGTCTTTGTTCTTCACCAGGAACAGTGTCATGCTTCCCGAAACCACTCAACGAATGGCTGCAAAGGATAGCATCACCCATTGTTAGGGCGCTTTTCATGAATGACCAACATTCATGAAATGTAACAACTTAGTGGTTACAGATACCTGCTACAGTAAAAAGTGCAGCTTGAATTTAGAGAGAATCTTAGCCATGCACAGTAGCATGGGTCTTAAATTATAGCACTGGAGAGGCAGAGGTAGGGGGTCAGGAGTTCAAGGCCAGCTTATACTCTATGAGCCTCTCTCTCTCTCTCTCTCT